>SJOL01006353.1:301634-339880 GCA_004794785.1 Opisthorchis felineus | reverse complement strand
GGGCTGGCTAGCCTTTGGTATGACAGGAAGCCCCTAGACAATCTCTCGGGCAACCTTACACCCATCCAGTACCTGCTGCACACTCACCCGTCAGCACCTCGTCTGGCCTACATCCAACCTGATCTGCCGTTACAGACAGCCAAGGAACGCAGGAGCTCATGATCAAGGGAAACTACAGGGTTTTCTACATTACCTGCTGTCGAAAACAGTTATCAGGTTTGTCAGTGTCGCTTTTCTCCACCGATGTGAGCGTCTGCTCTCATAGATACCGGATACCCGAATCCTTCTAAGTTCGGCCCTAACACACATGCTGAGGGGTGAATGTTAGAAGCCATTAATAGACCTGTTGTTTTCAGTAGTAGAATCCCTGATAAAAAAGGTAGGAGAAGGCTCA
This sequence comes from Opisthorchis felineus, assembly GCA_004794785.1. Taxonomy (NCBI): domain Eukaryota; kingdom Metazoa; phylum Platyhelminthes; class Trematoda; order Opisthorchiida; family Opisthorchiidae; genus Opisthorchis; species Opisthorchis felineus. The sequence continues at coordinate 339,486 of SJOL01006353.1, read as the reverse complement.
CCGCCATCAAAACAGTCGGCCACTCATTGGAACGTACTTCTTCTGTCAGCCCCGAACTGCTATTCAGCTGCATTTTAGTTCATGACCTGTTGCGCCGACTGAATTTTCAGTTCGATTTGAGAACCTCACAGTGAACGGAGCGTTACCGTAGACAAAAGACCAGGTAACAATCAGAACTTCTGTGCGCAAAGAGCACGCTGTAGGTGTCACCATCCCTATAAGAATCAGATAGCGTCCTTGGAGCTCTGCTGCAGGCTAACAGTCCAGGCCTAGAATGACATTTGCAGGGACCCAAAAATATGTTGAGAATAACCAGGCTACTGAAGTGCGAGATACACCATCTACGTTTAGAATCCCTCAGCCAAGAATCACGACTTCGTTAGAGCCAGAGGTTGCGAAGACGATTAAGAACATATTTGAAAATGGTGTTATATAGCTGTTGGATCCCCTTTGGTCGTATTGGTTGTGCTATTGGTTGAAAGGTATACTTTGTTGACAGCCAACAGTTGAACGGGTAACGGGAAGTGACGGGTTTCAACAAAGGCGGAACGACAATATAGTTGGCAAACTCGTGGGAGCTAAATATGTTAGCACGCTACGTCTGGCATTAGGTTAGTGGCTTGGGGATCCGCTTTCTCCGCGGATTTTGGGTTATAAGAAATTCAGGTAAGGCTGTTTGGTCTAGTATGCATCCCAGCAACCTTTCAGAAGCTTATTCAGAGCGCATTCGTTTTTGTGCTAGCGTTTGGTATGAGCAGATTACGTCATAGCGCACGTCGAGTGAGTTCAAGATCGCCTCACGAACATCCAGGAAGCGATGAGCAAGTTTATAGAGGTAGGACACACCTTGAAACCCTCTAAGTGCCAATTTATGCACCGGAAGTTCGTGCATTTGGACATGTCATCTCATCAACCTGTGTGCTTACCGATCCGAACAAAGTAAGTTAGGTGCCAACGTGACCAAGACTACAGAACCCAGAGGGGGGTTGCAGCTTCTTGGGATTTGCTTGCTACTTCGGCATGTTTCTAGATGATTTTGCACATATAGCGGCAACACTGTAAAGTCTTATTTATAAAGACGCGCAGCTTACTTTAGACGAAAGGTGTTACCATGTCTTTGATCGACTACATCAAAGAATGCACGTCAGTGATCATAACAAGCCGGAAATGTCAGAATAGTCTGCTCATTCGTGCTGGATGCTGGTGCCAGTAATACAGCGATCGAAGCTGTTCTTCCCCAAGGAGGGCAAGACAACAAGGAACGCTTGAGTACCCACGTGAGTCAATTTTTTGACAATAAACTCAGCTGCTGCACCAAGAGAATAGCAGGTAACGGCAGTAAGCGTGGAATCCGTGGACCACGAACAGTGGTGAAATATGCAGCAAAGTGACCCAGAATTGATGGTTGTCTACGAAGCCATGAGAAAAGAGGTCAACCGACCGATTAGCAAGGGGACAGGGGACACAAACTACGAATTGAGATGTCTTTGGTATGGAAATAGTTGATAACGACACATGATTTACTGTATGTAATGTATGGCTGGTTTGGCCGCAAGCGGTTGCTTTCGGGTGCTTAAAAAGCTCAGTAAAAAACTGGGACGGACTAGAACACACGCACGCAGTCGCCGTTAATGGCCACACAAATACCCAGGCGTTGTCATCCTATGCAAATCATATCAAATATATGGAATCCACAAGCACGCGCCGAAACGGAGTATCAGTTCAGACAATGAAGGCCGGCTATTCCAACGGAATGGTTGGAATTAGTATCATAGGTCCAGTAGGCAAAACGCCCAATAGAACAAGTACATACTAGTACCAGTGCTTCAGTTCACCAGACAGTGAGACGAAGCCACCCAGTCAGGTCGACGCAACCGTTGTGGCAAATGCAGTCACTGAAAACTGGAACTGTCATTATGATGCACCCAACTACGGCAGTCTGATCGTAGAATCAACTTTGAACTCATTTTGACACACCAAATAGGTAAGGCCCTGGAGGTCAAAAAAACTTGCATGACACCCTATCATTCGCAAGGTAATGAGCTGTCTGAACGGATAAGCCGTCCCTTCAAGGCCCCCCTGAAAGTATTCACTCAAATGAACCAGAGCAAGTGTGACCGCATTGTCAAGAAACCTTTTAGCAAACAGAATTTGGGTCCACAAGACCACCGACCAAACGCCGTTTTTTATTCGGACGTGAAACCAGGCTAAACCATCATAAGCGAGTGACCACACTATCGCCACATATTGCGTTTACCAACTACTGACAGGTCTACAGCAAACAATGCGATGGAGTGGAGCTATTTCGAAACCCCATTACGATACCAAAGAACTATTATGATAAGAAGATACTTGGTAGACCCGTTAAAACCAGAGATACTGCGGAACAATATCAGTGACTCGGAAGTACCGGTCAAGCTCCAGTGTTCGTGAAAGGTATGATAAATGGGGAGAGGAATACTGTTGGAAAAGAAATGCATAGTGGGATATTCGGACAAAAGCTTGAACAAAATTAAAGCTGTCAAAATCAAACAAATAAAATCCCACCAAAAAGATATTACTAAGGTGCTAACGCCGAACTAGAACTCAAATTACACCGGGGAGTTGTTTTTCCGAGGAGATCTGGAACGGAAGGCGGACCATCAAATACTATCTACGTCATCCGAGCTTTTCTTCTTGCTTAGTGAGCTATCCGAGCTATGCGGCAAGCCATATATTGAGAAGACAGACCAGCAAAAGAAGTCAAAAAGCCACTGGTATTTCACTTTCTTCTGCTTACTAATGCAAATATTCTTCGTCACACTGCGACAACCTGGGCCTCAGTCCTGTTAAAACTACTATATACGAGAGATTCCCCTAATTTTCAGATGGGTCACTCGTCAACACCAATTTAACCTGCAAGTGTTTATCGAAAGAAAATAAATTTAGTATTCACGCAAATGTAGAGATTCGGAAAAAATACCTGGTGAAACTCACAGGTGGCGAAACCGGTAGTGGATTGTTCAGAGAGTTTGCCAACCTTATGGCTAGTTTTGAAAAATAAAAATATGTTATTCAAGAAATTTTTGGCCTATCTAACAATTATCTGTGCGATCTGGTGCACAGCGATTCTATATATTACCTCCGGATAGAATCCAGTCTCTAGGAAGGCCGAAAATTTTTATTTCGTTCCTGGGTCCCTCTTCTGGGACTTTCTCCGTCCGATTTGTGTTGCACCCTTGACTTATTATCATCGTTTGTATAGGTACGAGAATATTGAGTCGATATATCCACCATATTTTTGGATCTGTTGTTGTAGCCTCCTAGAATGGCAAGTTAGTTTCATGCTATTCAACTTCTTGGTATTCACATACTAATTTCTCCAACAAACAGACAACTAACTAATTGGATGCCTTTACCATTTGGGCCCGAAAGTACGGTCTTTGGTAATACGAGAAAAACTAAGATTCTCTTCCGGTACCCGCGTCACTCTAGAGAGGTGTACACCTATGGAAACATTGCACTGAGTGATTTCTGCAGGTACAAAATGTGAAAATGTTGATAATTTTTGTGCTGGTGGGTTTGCTGTTCTTCATTTACTCCGCTACAAGATGTTAGCTTTTGAAGCCAAATTCGCTCCAAGTAAATATATGGTGTACCACTCTTCTGATTCAACCAGATGCTTGTCGAGTTATAGTTCGCAAGCTGGTTGGGTGTTTTTACAGTCGTGAGCGGTTTGAGATCAAAGATAAAGCTGCAGATGTTTAGAATGCAATCATTTACTGATACAGCCAGAATATGTTTCACATTTTCCACAGGTAAGTAGCGTGGGAGATAGGTTGTGATGTTACAACTTTCCAACATCGATAATGCGAAGCAGCCTTCAACAATCACTTCTGAGCAGATGTCTGTGGAGTATAAAAATTTTGATGCCGTTCGGAATTGTTTCATGAGGCCGGACGATATTTCCGCTAGGCTGGTGAGTTCCATTGACATACTACTCGATGCAAAATTTAGGAAGGTTGGAAAAATTTCTAACTTCCGTCAAACACTGTTTCAAAGCATTGTGGACAAATTAAGCTATGTGGTTGATCGCAATGTTCAGCTACTTGGTGTGGCCTGAGAGTAAGTCTGATTTTCACCCCATATTTCAAATGGGATTCCAAGTCAATAAAATTATTATCAATGCATGTGAACAACTACAATGTATGCTTCTGAGGTGGCGGAATAGGTCTGACAGAACTCGTTTTTGATTGTTTTATGGAACTCTTGGTGGTTTTGATGCCGGCCGGCTCGCGTCTTCGTCTCTCTCCATATATATATATATATATATATATATAAGCATGTGAGGTTGCTCGATACTTGCCTTGGACTTCAGAACCTTTTTACCAAATCTTACGCGTGGTGCTTGCTGGAAACCGACTACTGGTGAATGGCTGGAATTTCCTTGACTCTCACGGGGGACACGAGTTGCCAAATCAGCAGCCTGAGAGTATTTACATTAACGATGTGACCGGATCATGAAAAGCTCATCTACATGAGCGATTTCGTCTTTACTGGAACTCCTCAAGTGGGCGTAGACCAATCGGACATGTGATCCATTGGTTATGAATTTTAAGACTTAAGATCGACTGGTTCTGCCGGTGAACTAGAATTTAGGTGTGATTTTGTGCTTATTATGAAACACCTTTCCTCTGTTCAATACCTTAATGATGCTCACAATCCGGTTGAATTGAAGATTTTCCGGGGTAAATGATACCACGAATGATAGATTTAGACCAGAAAAAGTACATAATATCGCCTTATCAGGCTTACTCTTCATACAACTTGTAAATATGCTCATGGACTAGGCCGTGTTCAGGTATTTTAAAAGCGTTCTGTTGCAAGACTAAAGTCCAGCTACAAACAAGAGGCAGGAGGAAAAGTATTCGAAATTAAGGCGTGACTGTTAGCCTAGGTGGAGAAACCCTAATCTTTCATGAAACGGAACGGTTCAAGATTTTGGAACATTTTCGAATTTATGCTAAGTACTTTAATCATTTTACGGGTGAAAACGTATACTTATTTGCAAATTAACTCAATTGTGACAGGAAAAACCCCAGCTGATTCTAGCTTTTACAATGTTCTCCAGCTAAATGTCATACACAAGAACTGCTCCATGTTCCCGGTTGATAAGGTAGTCGAGATATCTCGAAGAAACACTGCCAGTTGGGTGGCTGAAAAATCTTCAACACCCAACAACCGGCTTGGACCATTTTGGAGCTCATCAGACAGACGATCTCTGAGTTTCCGTCAAAATTATTTTCCACTTGAACACCCAAGTATTCGTAATTCGCGAAATACCCATTTGTAAATTAACTTGGTACCATGATAATTGAATGATATGTTCGGTAAGGAGAACGAAGTAGGCCTCTACCTACCCTCATCACATAAGTTAGAGTTTAAATCAGGGACACCCACCGACTAACAGCAAAACCTAGGATAGGGAATATTGAGAACAGCATTATCAAACCTTGGCGGTCAGAAGACGAGAATAACCGCTGCATGGTATGAACAGAGTAAACTTTCCCTCGAACTCCGTTGTTTCAGAGTGTTGACACAAAAACTCATGTGGAGTTACTAAGGTTTCAGTTTCAATAGTCACGCTCGAAGGTAAATGTGCAGTGGGTTTTGTTATAATTTAGTCCACGTAATTCGGTACGGTAACTCGGAAATATACCCTTTTATACGCCACTGGCTATAAAATTACAATAGTTCTCAGAATTTGACAAGGATATCTTCGGGATATTTATTTCAGTGAATATACGCTCGGTTTTGCTTGAACACCATGTGAACCTAAAACAATGCTTTGTGAGTTGACATCTAGGCTTATCACATCAGTCCGGATTCAGATAGCTTTCTGTGGGTTTTTCTTTCGCTGTCTTTATCGATGGGCCAGGATGTTCACCAGGTACGAAATACCTCCTCGAGTTAAAGTTCAAATTCTCGACTGTTTGCTGCCGGGTAATAAATAAGCGCCTCGTCTCACATACTCTTAATTCTTACAGCAGTATCTTTCGAGTTACTTAATTTTACTTCAGGTAGTGGAAGATTATATACCAAGGAGGCCTTAAAGATCCAAGGAAAGACGCAGCAACCGCTTCAGAGTTGTGCGTTACGCACATACCAGACAATTAGAGCTATCATATTTTTCAACGCAGCGCAAAGTAGATTATCATCTCGCACCCATCAGTAGGCTAGCGACATGAAATTGTTCTTGACTTCCTTGAAAGTGAAGGCAACTCTCTTTCTGTTTTAAAGAGTTTAACAATAAATTCGACCCGAATTGCATTACCCTGCGACGCTAAAAATAATCGCGAACGGTAGCAGTAAATTATGTAAGAAGATACTGTTGGGTAAATGCGGAATACGTCCATAGTCTGTTTCATGGCTTCAGTTGGTACATTAGATATATTATATTACTGTGCGCGTTCCCACAAGTTTGTCGCCATGGTCTTCCCTTCCTGCCTGAACATCATGGGCTAAGTTTTGCGCAAAGTCCTCGGTCGGCGTATATCAATGCTCCAATTTTTCAGTTCACTTAGGAGTCTACGTGAATAAAACATTAAAGCATTCGGTCGGGTTGAAGTATGCTGGTGTCTGTTACGGTGACTGGGCCAGCAAATGTTCCGACCATATTGAAGGCGCCGGTTCAGTTCTTGACTATTTATTACCGGTATCACTAGCTTTGTTGTTGCATTTCTAATAATAATAACAACAAAAATGCAGTTTAGGTGGTACGGGCCGAAGATGGGCGAGAACTTTGGCGGGGGAAGCAATTATTCAAACGTGAATAATGCATACGATAGCAGGAGCATATTTGGTTTCTGATCAAAAAGACTTTGATACAAAAATGCCTTGGTTACACTGATGTGTGAAGCACGTACCTATAATGGACAGTTAACTGTTGTCAAGAGTTTCAACTTTTTCTTATTTCTACTCTTAAATGTTGTCGTTCAGTTTATTAACAAATTTTGAGAAGATCATAATCCATCTGCATTTGCTCCGATTATTCATCTGTGAATGTTCACTGGTCCAGACGAACGCACTGCTTCAAATGTGTCCAAGTCATCCCTTAATCTATGGAACTAAATTGATCACAATTGTGTGCAAAAAGAAAAAAAGAGAACACCTGCTGCCCACTTTGTACCTGACAGAGTTCATTACAAAAAACCTGCCCTGAATCACGTATTCAAAAACACCTTTATTCACTAGAAAGAGCCATCCCATCAAGGTCACTTGCCCCTGACACTTAAAACGTTGATTTTGAAGCTGATCGTCTAACCGTGTTTGCAACAAATGCACCTACTCGAACGCATTCAAAATCCGGCCAATTTCGGCCGATTTCTCGCTTGGATGGGTTTGATTGAAAATGATGTTAGTGACACCAGTAACCATATCCGCACCTTGTAAATTCGGTTGTAGCCCACAGGATAGCCTGGTTTCATAATTCCTATTCTCGGAAGGAAGCTACATCAAATTTCGCTTTCTTCATGAGCCTCACCTAAGACCTTTGGTTAAAATTCATCTCCTTACGTGCACAAGTATATTCCTTGACTTAGGCAGTGATCAAACCTCATTCCGTTATCCTGTTTATTAAACCTTTGGATTTTTTGCAAAACAACTACGAGGTGGCCAATCAAAAACAAGAAATGCTGACGTCGGCAAGCTGTTGGAAAAAAACACGGAAACCTAAGGTCGTGGGACTTTTTCGAATTCAATTGGAGGTATAAAGTGTACTCGTGAATCTTGGTAACCGAAAAAATCGCTCCGGCTTCCCTTACGTAACAAATGGAAAGGGCTTGAAAAATCTGCGGCTAAAGAACAAGCCATTAATTACATCAAAGGACTACTGCCTCCGGACCTTTCGATTGTGTGGAACAAAATATTCACCAGAACACGCGAACACACTTCTACCTCTGGCTGACAAACCATCGGAGACTGAAAGTTATACGACCGAAAAATCCGATCGATTAACCGTGTTTTGATTATATCTTCGCACTTCTGTGCGGCCACCATTCTGGATAGTGAAGCGATGTACTGTTGGTTACAAAAATTTCGGGCCATTATGTTTTTGAAAGTGCATGTTAGAGAACCTTATCGAAAGCGCTTCGTTGTTTTTCAGTCTTTAAAATGAAAACATATCGCCCGCAACCTGTAACTTGCATGCAATTTGAGTACATGTAATATCAGCCAACTAAATTAGTGTTGAATTGTCATTCCATAGGACCTTTAACTTTGATAAATGGACTGAACACGTGAACAGCTTTGCGCTGTTCATTTTAGTAATATTTTCCTTTCGATATCACGCCTTACCGGTTGGTGAACAGCCTACAAGCTAATGTATTGCTTATTGGGGTTAGGTCAAATAAGTTTTTTAATTTCAAAATTTACACCTCCATTCACACTGACTGTTCATCGTCTAAACTTTAGCTTACTTGCTGGGGTGACAATTCCATTAAGAAGCTTTTGCGTTACCTCACGAGTGCTTGTTTTCACTCTAACTTTAACTCACAATGTCCAACACCGAAGCCTCATAAGCAGGGCAATGCTATGGGATGTTCCATTCACACCCCGAGTAAAACATTTCTTCTTGCTCTATCTTTGGGACGATTTTCTAAGGTCAAACAAAAACTGGGCGACCATAACAATCCAGATAGGATGCGAGGCTAAAAATCCTATTCGACAACTGATAATGGAACCCTGAGCTTCTGCTCACTAGTTTAGCTTGGCATACCTCATTTCTGGAACTCTCTAAAAACTGATGACCTACGATTAAGCAGTTCAACTTATATTCATCCACGGTCCCAGTTTTCTCAGCTTCTTTTAATGACCCAAGTATAAGATGCATCATTCGAAAAATGGATGAATTTAGAACTAGGAGTAGAACATGCGGTGGACACGTTTGACCGATAGACTGGGTATTAAATCCGGACCTGAATAACGGTGAATAACTTATCAGTTCATCCACCGAAGGCTTCAAATTGCAACCATCATTCCACGAATCTATTGTAAGAGTAACAATCATGAGCAAGTGAAAGTATTGTATTTGGTAGAATAAGGTGTCATTCATCCTCCCAGCCCACTAAAAACGCTCTCTAGAAAAAAGTGCATCAAACGCAAACGAGTCACTGTGCTAGGAGGTACGGTAAATTATATTAGAACGAAGATGGAACGCGCAAAAAGAAAATGGTCAGGGCTACAATATGTGCAGCCGAACTCTACTGAGTTTCATTGTCCCAATTCCGCCAGTGTTAGCAGCAAGAATTAGCTCGGCAACCAAGGCGACCCAATGAAAGTCAACCTGATTGTGCTACCCTTAGTTCTTCGCCTCCAAGATAGTAGCCGGTTTATCTAAAGCTAATTTCAGTCTTGACCACGTATGACGAATAGGGCTTGTCTTCGTAACTACTGTCATGTCACTCTCAGGAGGTGCCCGATACAAGGAAGTTCACACAGTTCTATTACGTGTCCTAGTCCGGTCTTGTTCCCATCACCAAAGGCCCATCGTCATAGTTCCACAGTGGACAATTATCGTTGCCATCAGACACGCTAGGTGTTTCACGGGATAGTAGAATCTCCCTTAAAGGTGGCAACCAGCTTTCACGCTCATAGAGGTCTGCTGCTCGAACACACGCATTGTAGGCTGAGCCCTTCAAGCGTGAGTCAATAGTACACCATAGCCAGGAGTACCTTGTTTTCTCAGTGTGATGAGTCATTTCGGAATTCAAGTCCCCACCAGGGACTGACACCCTCAAGTGGCTCATGCAGAAGAGCCAGGGGAAGGTAGTCCCATGCTACAGCTTGGTGCAATTTTACGCTCAAAGCCTTTGACTAAATTCGACTCATATGAGACTGAAGATAATTTTTGGGGATTAATTTATCAGGTTTACGCAGTACACTGACTAGCCGTTAGTTTTCCTTTCTTCTCTGAGCACGAGATGTTCACTTTTGTCCTCACACTCGTTTGTCTGAGTCCGTCAAAATTAGCCGAATAGATTTTTTTTATCTACGCAAAGCACTACACCGAATAAGAGAAATACGAACTTTGACGGGTTCAGAACTTTCTCAGTCCTCATATTTCAGCTGTATATGTGCCCACCTGTGTAGCTATTTCATTCATTGACTAGTGGTGATATTTCGGGTCATGTAGTACAGAAAGCCCTTTATGCAAATGAAGGCAGTCTATTGCCTGAATGCTTCAGTGAGGAGTCTGAATTTATCCTTTACCGGTATGGAGCGAAGGTGACTGGCTACATCTCTAGTATAATTTCATTTGTATTAAAAGTGGTTACTGCAAAGCTACACAGTCGTTCAGTCACTGTTGTCATGATGATGTTGAGTTTCTTGTCATTCATCGGTTCAACAGTAGTTAGTTTAGCCAGCTGTGGTAAGTTTGAGATGTCAGTAGGTTTAATTTGTTTGCAGGGTGATAATACAGGATACTATTCGTTTTTACGCTTAATAACAAGGGGCCTAAATATATATAGGTCAAGCCGAGTGTTGTTCAACACCAGGAGAAAATCCTTTCATTGAAACTGAAAGCAGCAGTTGATGACCGGATAGTTTTTAAATGGACGGATAGAATAAGCTAAGGAAGCGTTGGTGGTCTCCACCCGGTACTTAAACAGTGTTAGTGACTGAGGATGTACTACTCGCAGTGCGTCCAGAATATAGCCGTAACATATCCACCACCGCGAAATCACTCAAATTACAGTATTCTGTCCACTGGTATCCTTAGACTCTAGTCGATTTGGAACAATCGATACGAGGGGTAGCCTAATGAACTATGTTATGAACCAACATATCTGTCAGTCGTTTGACCAAACCGACCCTTCAACATATATCTCACTTTAGGAAGAACTATTTCCACTTGTCCCAATGGTTTCTTCAAATTAAGCATGTGTAGGCAAAAGTGGTTTGGTGTTTTCCTTTATTCTTCAATATTTTGTTTTGTACAGTCCAGTAGAGTCCAACACATGTAGGATTCCTCCTTATGCCCTTTGTCTATTATTCGTTTTGGCAGGCAGTTGGGGAAATTATCATTATTCATGGTCAAGATATTGATTGGTTGATTGATTGATTGATTGAATTTAGGTTTTTTCATTGTCTGGCTGCACTTTATCGTAACATACACCTTAAGTTTTCGAATTCATATGGGCGCAATGCCGTAACCAACTGAGAAGTGTTAAGTGTTCCTTCCTTCAGCAGCGTCAGAACAACATGTCATTTTCGCCCTGCAATGAACAACCGTGATATCTGACTAGCCCACAACCTGCAGATGTCTATCATTATATTTGAGTGTCTCTAAATTCCAGCTGTAACGATCCTGTGGCTCGACAACGAATGGATTCAGTGAACTATGTAACTGAAATAGCAACTGTTTGACTTCCCTCTCTTTACAAGAAAATACCCTATATAATTTCCTAGTCAGCTTTCTTCACGTGTTGGGCTTCAGCGTCTGAGAGTTCCAGGTCACTGATCACTATCTCAATGTGCGGAAAGCGAGCAGTGAACAGCTAGCTTCATAAATCTTAATGAATTAACCATCCAATCTACGTCCCTGGCCAACACATCCGCTCTCGTTGGGCTACAGAATTTTAGTTCTGATTCGATAAACCTGTCTTCATTACGCATTTGATCAGGTAATCATGTTGTGTTTTAAACATATTTGGGACAGATTAGGTGGACCATTTTGCTTACATGGTAATTTTTAAGGAAGATCATAGGCCAGGTTTCTCGTGATGACGCTTATCGAGGAGCATAGAAGCACGTATGACTGCACTCACACACACCGCACATGGACACGCACGCACTCATGCACGGACGCCCATTTTCACACGGCCACCGGATGTGAAAGCGTGTGCTTGTTTGGTTTTATATACCGTTTCGTGAGTGCGGGTGTCTAAACTGTGGAGGTGACTTTTGAACCAATCAGAATAAAGTGAAATTGCGGTCACATGTTTTAAGAGCCAATCTAATTGATGCACAGGTTAGACTTGAAAAATTGAACAGATGAATGAAAGGTCAGTGAAACGAGAACGAGCTAGAGAGCCGGATAGATAGATAGATAGATAGATAGGGGTGGGAATGTTGCTAGAGGTGGGCAGGGGTGGGGGTAGTGTCGGTTTGAATGAAATTTCAGGCAGGACATGGCGTAGACAGCAACATCTCTTCCCGGCCCACGTTTGCTAAAATTTGTGACTAGTTCATATTGCTTGCTTGTTTTTCTCCAAGTCTCTCGAAAACACATACAACAACCGTTCTTGTTGAACGGGGTGGCAGTCAGTGTGTGCACACTTATCACGGACACTTGTGCGTCCATACGGCGCATCCCCGGGACAACTATTCAGTTGTACGCAAATTTCTCAGCTACATTGAACAATAACAATTCTCTCGGTTTTTGTCAAACCAGTTTTTTGGATATTTCCCACGAGGCTGACGTAAAGAGCTACCAAAGACATCGTTACTCGCACCTTCCTGCTAGTGTCGACCATCTGGCTGCGGGAATTTGCGAAGGCTGTTAGCAGTAACAGCGTCCATCCAAGTATCATCGAAATTCAAGCGGGAACTCTGGCCTACGAAGTATGTTGAAAAACATAGCTTTCATAGTTTTTTGGTGTACACAGTTAAGTTTTCTGTACGCATAGGACCTATCATTCTGTCAACTAAACTTTTGCCTCATTCGCCAGGTGCACATTGTTTCTAGTTTAATAGTTCAGTAAAGTTCTATGGAATCATTTACTAATTATAGGCACATGCGATGCGCTGGATTCACTAAGACTTCTTTGGCAGGCTTATCGTTTTCCGGGTTGCTCGATTGCCTTCAAAACCCACATTTCCTTCAGTTAGCCAACAAATCCGAAGGTAGTGAATGAACACAATTTAGGGGCCGTTATTTTCCTCGAAGTACGCCTGATTGTAAACAACCCATCAGGCACACTATCATTTATCTTAGGTGAAGCTAAACAAATTACTTGAATGGTGACCAGGTAAGTAAGACGTTCTACACATTTACTGGTTTGGTAGTCAGGCTAGCACGCCACTATAAATCCTCATCCCATAAAACCGCGTAACATCAACTGTTGGATTCGGGTTCTAGCATTTTGGCCGGTCTGCTGTGTTTAACCATCAACAAGTGCACATGTAATTCGCCACAAGATCTTGAAATTTCTGGATCCAGGTTAACCTTCAAACAGGATTTTTCTGTTACTTGGTTCAGCCCAGACCTCTTAAACTTGGCTTTGACCGCAAAATACTGTTACACTATTGACTCATTTTCCTAAACAAGCCGGTTCTATTGATCGCACTTTTGGTGTCTGCTCTCCTTGCTTGATCAAGGATACTTATTTTTGCTTTTGGGGTCATTCAGCTAGTGTTCTTTTGTCAATCACCATTCATCAATCAATCGGTGAATGATAGGTAGGTCCTCACTGGCTCCACGCAAGTTTCGCACTTCAAAAAAGACACTTTCAGATCCGAGTGATATTCAGAGTGAACACAAACAGAGTCCACAAACAGAACCGACAATGAATTCTGTGCGGCATAGAGGCTGGTGCACTGGTGAGCAGTGCTGCATTCATTTGTGTGGGAAACGGTAACTTTTACGAACTATTCCTTTCGTGGTTGTGGTCTTAAAATTTATGCGTAATTTCATACGAAATTAGATCCAAATATAACACCTTGTTAATGAGAATGCCGTGAGCTTGTGGACAAATTATAGACGTGGAATAAATCAGTCAATTATGTGAAGCCAATAAACCAACGGAACTGCTAAGTAGAATGTGAGAAATTTGGTTGCGTGAAGTTGATATCATATCCCAACCGAGGGCATCCACACTCAAAGCACACCGAAAGAGATCCTATTCCAGTCCAGCACTATCTGCTGTATGATTCCGTCCTCAGAGGGAGACTACAGTTAGTGGAGACTGGATATCTGCTTCTCTCGTGATGAGCATTTTTAGGGGCTTGCCGCATGCAGCTGGCTCAATTAGTATCGTTGCCCAAGAGATAGACTACCATCTCCATAACACCAACGTGTTACGCACACCCTCGTAAACCTCGTTTTGATACTTCCACAAAACTAATTTCTTGAGGACCGTTTCTTCACAAGTCCTTGTTGTGACTAATCGAACCATTGACAAATACACTCATTTGCATCCCAATTTGGCTTTGATGGTGGACTCACCCAAATCTCAGCTGAATCCTTCGTTTATTTTGTTCTGTGCCTCCCCGTTGTGCTCCCAGAAAGGCGAAAACGGTCGTGGACTGTCAAAGAGTATTTAGAAACCTAATGAATAGTGGGCTGCGTCTATGTAATCGAATCCTCATTCTAGGTTATTCTCTCTACCTTTCGAGAGAAATTTTCAGTCATACGATAAAAGAATATGCCGATTACATATATGTTGAGTGGGTGTGAACCCTGAAGTTCAGATCGGTGGGCCGAAACGATTCGTAGTTTTCCTGCTGGATGATGAAATTCGCGTGGTTATTAACCTTGAAGAGGACATAGCTAGTGAATTGTGACGCCTATTGTTATGTTAGCATTTCAGCAATTAATATTCTATAAATTGAGCTTCATTAATACAAATGGGATAGTATCGTAAGTGATGTCACATCATGGAACCTCATCCACCGTAGTTAGGAAACCTAACTTTCAAACTGCTTCATATAATACGAGGAAACCCTTCGGTTTCACAATTTCAAGAGGACAAATTCGGTCGTGTTAGAAACATGGTCGTATGCTCCAGAAAGCAGCAGCAAATCTGTTGGGACAGCCATACACAACTGCACCGTCCAACCCTAGGGGAATTTTTTCACGGAGGTGTGTACGACACCGAAAACAGTATTTTTTTCAAAATAAAGGAACTGTGGTGAGTTGCATATCATGACACGGGATGATCACGTGCGACGCACTGTATTCACCTATGTTACCTCTCTTCTGCACGTTTTTTGACTGTCAGAATTGTGTTTCCGTAAGGATTTGTCCTATTGTTCCACCTAGATGACCCATGCTTACTTCAAAACACCAATGTAAGATTGTCCGAACCTACTTTCACATTTAGAAGCTATGACCTACATATTTTTTTTATAGAGGTTACCTATCAAATGAGGTGAATTCACGCCATCGTGTCCGCCTTGTTGTGTAAACCTTTTGACCAACCCTCACATGAACAAAATCAGCTTCTGTCTTCACCAATATGTACCTAATAACAAACCTTGCAGTGTCCGTTTGCTGCAACTATGGGGAGTCAGTTACACCTGTCACGTTCGAATGCATCATTTTACAGTGGGGTAGGGATATTATCAAGTAAATGCCAATTTTCGACCGCCGTTTAACTTTTAGCCTATCTTACAAATGCTGCGTGGTTTACGTCCCCTTTGATTGAGCAACCGTTGAGGTTTCTGTTGTTTTTTGTACCAAGGAGATAGATAACGATAAATTAGAGTTTCATAGTATGTCTAAACTCTATATATTTCAACTTATCATCGTCTTAGGACAGCTACTTTGCAATCATATGGTTTCGATAGGGTAATATAAGGTAAAAAGCCAGAGGTTGTCCTGAATTCTTTTTGCAGTGATCATCTTGTTTTTTAACTCTTGTTAGGAGGCATCCTTTTCTCACACTTTTGTCTGTTCCTTTAGCAGTGACGTCTTTAAGGTACATGTGGCTTCTATGTTCACCTGACTTGGCTGGTGGCATCAGGTCTCAAATCAATGCAATTTTTTCAGAACGTCTTTTGAAGCCGCATGCTCAAGGAAAGCTAGTAAGAATAGGTAACCCCCGCCTATCGACAGGGCCGATACATCCGGTCACTCCAGAGGGCCAGTACTTCAGAGGGTGCGTTTATCTATCTATCTATCTATCTATCTATCTATCTATCTATCTATCTATCTATCTATCTATCTATCTATCTATCTATCTATCTATCTATCTATCTATATCCTGTTTCAACATGTAGGTTGAAATTTTTGAAAGGAACTGGAATTGAAACTCATCGTGGATACTAAGATACAATTAAGTGAGCAAAGGGTCGACCGCGTCCCGTGGTTTCATGGATATGGACAATCTGAAATAGAAGGATGGCAAAATGTCGAGTTTTGGGCCATTTGGGTGCGTTCGTTGATATTTACTTCGTTCGCCAAGTGTGCACATGCTTCATCATCTAGAGACACTTTAGATAAAGACATCATCAGTATGCGCACCTCAAAGAAAACAATTTGTAAGCCAGAGAGGGGGCAGCTACTTGGTTTGCCACCTGATTTTGCTGAGGTTAGAATTAGGAAAGTGAGCAAAGTAAACTCAGCTCACCGAGTAAATGTCGGTCAGCCAGGAGCAAACTGATATAGCTAATATCACACATAGATTAATGACACCACCAGAAGTATGCTCAGTACTCGCGCATCTAAAAGACAATGGGCGTCAGCACTGCTAACGATTACATCAGCGTACTCTGTTTTACTTCCCACGTTTCTGTTTCTGTCTGTGGTTATTCTATAAACCTTCCCGGAGCATTTATGTTTGAGTTTATGAGTAAAGTACGCCTTATTTCTCCACCATTCGAAAACATGCTACAACTATTCATTCTCTTCATCATCGTAATTTTCAACAAAACAGGACCAGGGTCCAAAGAGGAAAAAAGGAGTCCGTTTTAACCATTGTTTTATGTTGAAGGGGTAGGGTGGCACTGTATCCAAAAATCCCAGCACAAAGTAAACATCCAAGCCTTATCAACTCAGGAATTAGTACACTAAAAAGGTTCCTTACGGTTTCTTATTATCCATGGGACGGGGAGTAGGGTGTAAAAAGTAGAAACGTAATATATTCTTCTGGAGGACAGTATCTAATCGCTCCAGCACTGAACTTTGTCCCACGAACCGTACAGAAATACTCCTACTTACAGAACCGTATGATAATTTTGTCATAGTATGTTTCAAACAACGTTGCTATAATACTTCAAGGCAAGGTGAATTAAGGGCGGTGGGTTTCTTGCTTTCGTCTTCACTTTTCTGACCTACACGATCCAATTCCGATAGCGACCAGGTTTTTACTCGGGCACAAAGCATACTGCTTTCCTGTACACTAGCCAAAGAATATACATAATGCATTACTTATAAGGTTGCTGAAAATTCTTCGACATTCAGTTGCCTTGAAACATCATAAACGAGAGATTCAGCTGGGTTCCAGGTGAGTCCCTCGCAAAACCAAATTTGTTTGCAAATGAGTGTATTTAGCCAAAGAATGTTTACGCCGAATATAGTAAAATCTGGTTAGCAGTGAAATAAACTTATCGGCACTTTACACCGATACTAACGGAAGACTCAACTGAATCCCTCATTTGTGGTACTTTTTGACTGAACACGCGGTATAAAGGCCGCCTATTGTTGGATAGTTGAAGGTGACGCCTACTTGAGGAGCCTCAAGAAGGGTAAATTCAGCAAACGTGATTGTGATACTTCAAGTAAATTTTTGACACTATGTCTATCCAGTAGCCAAGCAGCCATCTGATTTACAGCCAACAAGTAAATGGTTTTTTCGTCTACATGAAAAATTCGAAGAATACGTTTTCCTCTGTCTTGGACCAAAAATTTTCAACGTTAGGTCTGGCATGTTGCGCCCAGATAATTTGTTTCCAAAAAGGCGACGAGAGTTGGGTGGCTTTTAGTTTAGAATAGGCCTGCCGTCAAAATGATAGTTTGTCTTTTCACGATGATCAAGGGGTCCACTCTAAAATCGAGCCAGCGTTATCTTATTTGGTGATACCACTCTGTCCTGGTTGGTTACCTTCTAGGTTGCATGAAAGTCATAAATAAAGGAAGCCCACTTTGTAAATGTGTCATGATTTTTAACCACCGTAAAATAGACGTGGAAGTACTAAGTTTAATTCAATTAAACCTCCACCCGAACTTATGAAACACAGAAGTTTCATTTTGCCTAAATGCTTCACCATATTAATTTATCTTGGAACGGTATTGCTTTTGTCCGTCATAACGTCATTCAATCCGTCTTCCTCCATATCAAGCCATTCACATTCTGTCTAGACAGGTATCAAAATTACTTTCAGTTTGTTGTGAGAGGTGTTTGCAACCGCCAGGATTCAGAGTGTGCCTCAGTTCAACCTGCTCCCTACTTTCCACATAGTGGATATTTTACGGTGTCATGTCTGACCTTCTTAAGGTCTGTCGACTTCCCCGGTAGTGACAGACATATATGTAAAGGCGTCCAGAGACAATGTACCTAAACGACTATTCACTTGTTCATCTTCTCTCTGCACACCCAGTGAAGACATAAATACCTGGCAACTGCGGTTTTCCGCTAGTTCGGCAGTTGAAGAACAGATTAATCAGCCAAGGTGATGGGGGGAAATTCAAGTTTACAACAACAAGGAATGCTGCTACAGACAGACAAAAGCAAATTTCTCCTAACTCACTCAACACTAGAATGCACCAACTTGAGGGACTACAACACTTTTTCATTAAAGCTGTCTAAGTAGGAATGTCTACGATGCACACGTCCCTAGAAAACACGATAAGGCTGGAAACTAGCGTTGTCTGACCTCAAATGAGGATTGGGGACGCCTGGGAAGTACAGGAATATCGTTTTAGTATAAGGGCTCTAGTCCGGGAAACATAGATAATCCGGTTCATCTTTTATTTGTTCTAGTGAGCCGCCTTGGTCCACAGATGTCAATTACTGTCTTGGATACTATCTTTGCGTCTTTGTGTTTCCGGTAGACGTTTGTCGTGAGGAGCATAAATGCGACTGAACATCATTTAATCCAGTTTGAAACCATGTTGTCACCGAAGTATCGATGTATACGGAATGAACATAGTTTTGTTCGTACACAGAATGAGTGAACAAGAACCGTGAAGCGGTCCGTACAAACTACTGAGCTATATTGCAGTACTCTTGTGTATCACTTCTCAAAACATCCGGCTTCGTTTTCAAGGTAAATTTCCTTTTGAACTAAATTTGTTCGGTCGAGCGAACTCCGTCAAATGGGAGGGTGCATCAGCGTGCATTTCCGACTAGACGATTCTCATTAGTAATAGCTATGCCTAAAAACTCGCGTCAAAATAAATCCTTCTGTATTTATCGACTCAGCAAGATCCACTTTTGTGTAAGTTTGAAGACTCAAGTTCACACAAATGAATATCTCTTTTATGATAGTTTTAACTGGATGTGCAGCAAAGAGAAAATTGTGTGGTTCAGTTGGACCAGTATGCGTGATATCGTAGTTTTTCCTCTTGATGCAAAAGCACTTTCAAAGTTGATGAAAATTTATTGACTGCCCACCACGTGTTCCTCGTAGTGCCCACTCAGGTCCACTAAGTTAGGATTCTTCCTCTTTCACGATCAGAGACTTGATACAGAACAGAACTACCCCGCTCTCCTCGTTCACCTACCCGATGGTAGCTATCGAGTAGTGGTCAGTTTCCTTTACTTCAGGTCGACTGAACCCTGTTTAAGGAAGAATTAGCCTCTCATACATCTTGGTGGACGGGGTCCAGGTGTTTATAGATTTCAGCTCTATTTTTAGTCCTAAGAAGCGTGTTAAGAAGAAACCGTTTCAAGTCAAATGCTTTTGCGCTGTCGCAAGCTTTAGCTCCCCCATGACAACGAAACTACTCTGAGACTGTTAACTGTTGGGATATGAGGAACTTATCTGAGGTATTCCAAATGATTCAGCATACGTCTTACCGTTTGGAGCCATCCCTCCAGTGAAAAGGTCTGATTTCTCAAATGTAAATTAGGAAGGATCCATTTCGAAAGCAAGCAAATTTGCTGTCCCTCTACTGGACTCTTCTGAACCACATGGAAACATATCATGCAATGTCAGTAAGATGGCTAACTTGACCGCTCAATTCACCGTTGAAAGGACGGTGTCCCAGGGCAGAATACAGTTTCTTTTTGGGTTGTGTGAACGAATGCTCATGAAATATTGTATCACTTTAGGAAAAAAGGTCCCACTGGTGAACTTCGCCATCCAAGCGAACCAAGTTGACAGATAACACAATCAAAAGTAATCGCAAGATTTCCAGTGTTCTTCCACAGCATCACAATGCTGAATATTGAAGATTCATCTCAAGTAGGCATTTTATTGTCCAAGAAGCTACAAAACTGACTAAGGGATAAGGAAGCCCATGGGCATCACCCAGGGAGAACAGTTGTTCGTCCCGAGTCGGGTCTCGATGTTTCATTAGTGGTAGAAGCAATGAGTTTAGCAGATACCCTGTCAGTTTACAGGATCATCTTTAAAGACCCATGGTGTTTGGAATAAGACGTGATGCAAAGCCACCAAAATGAAGTATTGTTTGATGTTGAAATCTGGCTCGATCTCCGTGGATCCATTTTTAGCGAATGCAACTCACCTTTGCTATAATGTCGGCCTAATTTTGCCGGAAAAAGTGACGGTAAGCAGTAGTAATGTTAAAACAAGCCTTAACTGATCTTACCAAGCCTGGCAGTTTTCTGTGACCATAATGGTGAATAACGGCTTCGACATATTTACGTAAGGTATTCTTAGAATGTAACTACTATGTTTTATAAGATTTCATTAGCTTCGTCTGTCCGTGTTAAGTTTTGGGCCAGATTGACTCCCTTTACGTTGGTTCAGAAACGCTTTTCAAAAAAATTGATGTCGCTCTTTAGTTGAGGTCCACTGTAGATTCTCTTTGTCCATGTGAGGTCCCGGTGACCAAGGTTCATCTCAGATTTGCGCCAACTCAAATATTTTTGTTAATCGACCTTGTTGACGGCAGATGGTGGTGCATTACCTGATTCCCGTCGATTTAAAAAAACACGAATGATTGTACGCTGAGCCACATTAACTGTTGCATTTATATTAGTGCTGATCTTGGTTCATGTGCACATATTCTCCTCCGAGGGTATCAGGCGACCCGGCAGGATCTTCACCTCGTCCATTCACCTCATCCGCATGCACTGTTGTGTGGACCGCGGTCAAGCAAACGGGTGTGGTCAAACGAGTGAGAACGGGCAGCGATTAACCGGTAAATGAGGGAAATTAGCTCGCGATAGTTTATTAACGCCCAGAAACAGCTGTTAGACAAAGATACTGCTGGAGTAATATGGTTGCGTCAGGGAACTCTAACAAGCACAAGTGATGCACATAGCTGGCAACAGACCAAGCCTGATCTAGACTACAGGTGACGGATATTGAGGGAGTGACGGTATAATGATGGAGACAGCCGAAATTCCGTCTGCGCATGTTCATCGGTGAAGAGAAGCATGCGTGTAACTATTACGATTGGTGGTATGACCAAAATGATTGTGGTTGATTGGGGCGGACACTATCCTGTTTGAATATTTTAATAGTCTTTTGCATTGGCGAAGTGTGAGATTGTAGCACTAACTGAATGACGGAAAACTCGGTGATTTGCAAAGGTCACTGTCCCTGGCGGTTTGCAGCTAACTCAATGTATAAACAGAACTAATCTAACTGGTTAAACAGCCAGTCGCTATCCAACAACAAATACAAGAAAATTGCATTGAAAGCACGCAGTGCCATGGATATCCCGAAACAAATACACTTAAATGAATGCAGTGTTTAACTTTTGTTAGCCCAGCGGTCTTACTCTTAAAGAGTTTATGCATAGACTAAACTAAAGGGCACACATCAGTCATGTTCATCATGCACGAGAGAAATAGGCGACCACATATTGTTATTTTTAGTAACAGCGAAGCCCTGTAAGGATTTCTATTGCTGTGTGTCCGGTGCAGTATCATTCCACAGCCGTCGGTCGAACACCATCACTTCGGAGAAGTGAGCCACAGTCATCGATGGTGGGATGCACTATGATATCTTTACTTTTGACTTCAGTGAGGCGTTCAAAACTCATCAGCCTTTCCTTTGTAAGCTTCAAAATTACAGTTGACAGAGAAGTTGTTTTATGGATCAGGAGTTTTGTTGCAGGGCATCTGATAATGGATAACCCAACAATAACATGGTTAGCCACTAAACACCTCCATTACAGTACCTCAGGTCTCCCAATTGAGCCTCAAACTTTTCATCTTCTACATGGTTAATACAACCGTCATTCAATTATTTTGATTGGTTGGTGTGTTGGTTATCTGGTATTACTACTTCGGTTACTACCGAAAACGCCACTGATGTCTTATGTCTCCAGCTGACTGGTTCTTTCGACTGTTGAGAGTGCACCGTCTTAGTCCTGTCTTGCTGGAAGGGTTGTTCTACAGCCAAATGGTATCTTCAAGTGACGCGCAATACCAGAACCTCCGGGAAGGCAAAACAAAGTCGGAGCTGGGTTTCCATACGGTACTATTAGTGTAAGACAAATGCAGAAAATTTACAAACCTCGACAGTAGCTACTCGTCCACAATAAACGATCCGCTTGGACTATAAAAGTACAAACCAGATGAGAAAACTGACTACCTCGTAAAACAGTCACACGTGCATGAGGTCGGCCACAAAATGGGTGGATGACCTCAAGGTCGGTGAGTGAAGTGGTAGAGGCAAACAAACGCCAGTTCATACGCATGCACCAAGCAAAAAGGTGGAGCGGGGTTACAAATGGGGAATTTCAGATGTCAAATTTATAGACGATACCTCGCCCTCCAAATCCTCCACATAGACTCAGCGAACGCCCCGGTTCTTTTACTCCACATATGCTCAGCTCCATTCTAGGGAACCCCATCAGCCACCGACATGAGTGGTCCGAGTCCACTCCTGCCACTCCGGCTTCGATGGAGTACAAGCCTAGTCGCGTCTCTCCAGTAAACACACCTTTCCAATATCCCTCTTGAGAACGCCGCCCACCGTTCTAATATGCGGGGTTCTTACTAAGCCATTTGAGCTCGCCTCACAACCGTCTACTACCACTATAGGCCATTTTTCACGAGGCACATCTTCACCAGAGGGTATAGCCTCTTTCCCCACCCTGCTTGCTTTGATCAATAGATATTGGTTGTAACGTAGCGACCAAGTTACGACCTTCTGTAGCTTCTCACAGCAGGAAAACCGAGCTATTAGTAGGCACATGCCATCATTTCGCTCGAGTTGGTTGACGTGTGCTACAAAGCTCTTCGACTCGATCCTTTCGGGCTGCGCTGTAGCTAACAATGATGCCGTTCTTTAGGTGGGGATTTGTGGCCTCAACTTGCCTCTGATACGGCCAAGAGCTTCTGGTACCAAAGGACTTCTAGAGACCATTCAATGAGCTCCTAGCTTATATCGGGAATCAGCAAAGACACCCTTAAGTATGATATTTTTACATCATCTCCAGTATTCGACAGTCTGAATGAAGTAAAATGGATGAATCACAGAGCTTTCTGGTTCTGTAGGTTGCAACGTGAATCTACTTTCAAATTTTGTGTTGTCATCAGTCTGTGACTCTAAAGCTATAGGCTATTGTATCTCCATAATGAAAAAGGTACTGCACCCACGCCCTACGAAGCTGCAAGTGACTGGAAGGAGAAATCACTCTGAACTATTTGAACTGAAATTGAAGTCGTCTACAGCCAGCCTATTGGTCCTTATTATCAGTAAATGGAATGTTTTAAAACCGGGCAACAATTTTCACCATCCTCGGTTGACACTTGAACTTCTAGCTCTGGTTCACGGTCGGAGGTGTGAGGAAGCTGACAAGGGCTTCGCCACCTACAGTCCATATCCTGCATAGAAGTGTACACAATTAATCTGTAAATTACTGTATTGCAAGGCTATTTTTGGAGAAGGAGTAGGCACTCTGGGAACGCGTTAGGTCCAGTAGCTTCTCAGTCTGATTTTAAACTATCACGTCGCAAATCCTTGAGGATTCATAAAGTCTTTCTCACTGATTCAGTCTGCTCAATAGAACAAGCAGCTATGAGGTGTCTAATAACACGGGCGCCAGCTGTTTTACAAATGTTAAAAGTCCACCATGCACGTTACCAGACCAAGTGGAAACAGCTGCAAACCAAAACGTAACATAAGTAAAGTAACGAGACATCATTTTCAGTAGGTATAACTATACTGCATGAATGATGAATGACTAGCCATTTTTGATAAGATGAGTGGCTTTTAGTATTTGTAGAAGTACAATTTAGCAATTTAGTGTAATAGAGATGATAGTGTTGGACATTTCGCTGATCCTGTCACTGAATAGTAGTCGTAGAAGAAACCCCTTTAGTCGGGTTTGGTTGCCTACACGCTGAAATGAACTGGAAATGTGGCTCCAGCAAAATTTTCCAAACTTCAGCACCACCTCAAGGACAGAAATCCCGGAAGTGGGCCAGTTCCCGTAAGATTCATCAGCAAGCATTCCTCGCCAAACTTTTATAGGACATCCTAGATTCCGAGGGGTTACTGAATACCTCCCTAGAGAGTACACGATTTTGCAATTTTGTAGCTCCAGTAGGTGTAAGGGACCCCATCAGCTATATAAAAATGCAGCCAAAGCCGTATTGTTCGAAGTGCCGGATGACCTAGAATTGAGATGAAGGGTAATGCGCCGGTAATGCCCAGATTGTTCAAAGCGTACTTAACTTATTCGAACCAAGTTAAAACTCACGCCTAGCATTTCCTCATTACTACTCGAGCCTTGGTTTCCGTTACATCGTAAATAACAAAATCCAGCTTGAGTTCCCTCTGGTCGTGCTACTGCCTTGGCTCTTGACGTGGTTGATGGTCTTAGACTATCAAAGCCCTATTGATTAGTTTCAATGAACGACAAATCTTGTGTCATCGCCATTGATTGAAACACACCAGTGGTAAATATTGGTACCTGAGTACCATACAATGGTGAAAAAGACCGCTTGAACAGAGTGATAAGGAGAAAGATGAGTTAGGCCATGGTGCAAAAAGCTCAATGTCAATAACAAAAAGACCCAGAAACACGGTGCTTACATTGTCTATCAATTCCGCTGCGGCTAAGTCACCAGCCGCCTGACTGACTTAGCACAGCTCACACACTTTAAAGAAAACCAGCTAACTTATAGACAAACGACTATTTGTCTGGTAGACAGTAGCTACAATAATAACGCTAGCGAAAGTCATTCACTCAGCTGAATAATTCAAGCCGTTTGCTACGAATAAAACGAACGTCAGGGAGAAACCTGGTTAGATGTTAATAATGATGTTGCCTGACAGATCTCAGAAACATATAGACCTATTTTACTACATGCCTCATTGAGTTGGATCCGATGACCTACCCCTGAAAAGTTTCCATACCAGAAGGGCCAAAAGCCTTCCTTCCGTAGTTGTCTCCCTTAAGCAGTGCTACTCCATTCACGAGTCACAACTCATCTAGAGGGAACTTTTCATACAGCAATATTTCTCTCCGCGTTTCGTGTGGAAGTCCCAAAATGTGGCACCTCTTTAACCATAACGTGGAGGAGTAGAGAAACGACCAGAATACCTTTTCCGCCTGATATGCTATTTTCTTGGGATTACTGATTACCGTCTAGGTACAACACTTAATTCATATTGTTGATGAAATCAGGATTAGAGCAACAGATATCCACTGTGACAAACTTATAGGTGTTCACGTGCTCGAATAATAACGCAGTATGTTTGCTTGATGAGGAACTGAGACCAAACAAAAATGAATCCAACCGGAAATTTATTCCATTTCCACTCATCCTTCAATCAAGGAAATCGCATTATGTGGTCTCTTGTTGACTGGCTTCTCGAGTGACGACTCCTCATATAGCAATTTCACTCATCTTGTGAAATTATTCTTCCTCTGAGCCACTTATAGGCATCTATTCAGCGCAGAAAATAACAAAAATAACTTTCCTAAGGAGTCACCTTCACCTATGGATTGTAGTTATGTTAAATCAAAAGAGCCCTGTGACACAGTCATCCGTTCTCAAACATCAGTCGGGTTCCTTCCAGGTGCACCCTTATTCGATAAGATTTTTGGGTGCTTGCAAAATTTTCTAACATGGAGATAGACCGCTTTCAAATCAGAGATAAACACAATCTACGTCCGCCTCCTGAATAATCTTTTTTCTTCAAATTCAGTAGTACATACACATATATCAGCCTTGTCTAGATAAGACCCTTCAGTTCGCCGCACGGTTCACACATGTTTACGAGCACATTGTTTACCTGCCAACGCGCCCACGACTTCGAAAGTTGTAAAACCTGTCTATGTTTAATCTGTTCACACACACATACATGTGTCAATATTATCCCACATTCGCAGCTTTTGAGTGGGGTGTTAATACACCTACGTAGCTGTAAGTTTATAAAGTTCACCAAAGCCGCCAAATTGATTGGGATTGTTTGTGCATCTTTGAAGTCTTCCGTGGGCTAAACCGTGAAATGCCACACTCACCCTTTTCGAAACATAAGCATTAGGTATTTTGTTGGACTGTTTTTTTCCTACTTTTATACAGGCTTTCAGAAGTCTTGAAGGCCGGTTACTGTTGCCAACCCACCATGCGGCGTAACCATCATTTATAAGGTGGGTGTAGTCGTAGTGGTTGCTCGGGCACCTGTACCAAGTCCGGTTGTGGGCACAGCGCATTCATCATTCCATGCCCGTGTCTAAACTACCAACAAACTTATGTGCATTCTTCACTGAAGCACGCCCGGATTGTGGTGGTAGTCGCACCGCTGGCTGGATTTTGGAGTGGGGCACGGCGGTGAAACTAAAGTTGTGAAGTTGAGGTTGGACGATCATTGCCAATCCTCTTACACTAATACACACACAAAATTCGGGCACTTCCGATAGCTTTCCAGCGGACATACATGCCCAGGCACACACATATGCATACAATCACGGGCATACGGCATGTTTGACACAAACAAGACAACGGTGGCTAAAAGTTTGACTAGCTGCACATGCTCTAGTTAGGTTGAATGTTTCAGCCATCACAATGGCAAGCATTGCAACCAAGCATTTCTAGTTGCTGTCAGCCGCTGGTTTGGAAAATCCCCACCCCGGGGATCCACATATTTTCTGTGTTTCCGTCAATTTTACGTCTGTCCCAGACAGGGCGGCGTCACGGCCTTTTAACTAAGATGATTAATCATCTTATTCATGCACCTGAACTTTTGCGGATGATAGTGGCCAGTTTAATTAGACTTCGATCTGTTGCGCGCACATGCATACAACACAGATTGCTGCGGATTTTGTGAGTGGTTTTGCTTGTCGCAAGGCAACTGAGAAAAAATGTCGGGAAGAATTCTCACTTCCATGCAGTTCGCTCGGCAGGGAGAGCACACAGTTGCCGAAATTCGAACGCTGTTCGGCCATATTTTGGGTTAGTCTCCACACTTTGTACTATTATTAGAAAGGAGAAACTTCTATTAGAAAGGAGAAACTCATTGACGTAACATGCTACTCACAGGATTGTCGAAAACGCTTCGGAAGCCTTCTACCGGTTTCTTCCTTCATGAGGAAAGTTAGGTGGGTACAGTCCCTGAGTTTCCATCAACTCTGTGTTCAAATTGAACAGCAGAGTGTACGCAGCTGGTGACGTACACTCACTTACAAATTACAATAAAGGGGGACTTCTCTCTCACTTGCGATGTGCTTCAAACGAATGTGCCGCACGAAGCTCACCTCATGTTTCAATTAACACGACACTCGATATAGCACAAAACAATGTACTTGGTACGCCCTTGCGTACAATTTGGTTTGAAGTAGAACATGAGGTTGACGGAAGCTCGGGGATCGTACCGAGAAGGGTGAAGCCGGTCGAGGACTGTCGGCGAGTTTTCTGCAACCTTGTGAGTAGTATCTCGAATATCGTGCCAGCTGAAACACGAAGCGGTCTGTTTGCGGTAAATTCGGTTTGAGAATATGGTGAAATACGGAGGCAACTGGGTCACATCTTAACAGCAATGTAATCTGCAAATGCGTGTATTTCGCCGTATTTTTTCATGGTTGGTTTGGACGCTCTCGATCTGCATGACACAAGTTTCAGTTGATGGCAAATTTGAGTCTAGCTCTAAAAATCTGACTCAACGGTATGCCCAAAATAATTCAGCCGAAGCGACGCAATGCAGCAGGACTCAGTTCTACGCTCTGCATCCATGGCACAATGCTTAGATTATACTTATTTCCGCCAGTTTAAATTGGTATCGGTGGGATGGGTATGGTCACATTACAGACGCCAAGTAACTGGTACGTGTTACGCGAAGTATGCTCGGGCGGCCAATGAGTTTCATTTTTACATTCAAACTTATCTTTCAGAAATGGCGGCAAAAATGTGCTTCACTTTGCTGTGCAAGAATCTACCATTGTAATTACTTTTAAGGGTAAATCTATGCGTTGTCACCCTCCCGTGTGTACATTTGCCCATACAGGTGTGTCCTGAGAAAGAACGACATGGAAAGTATGAACTCTTGGGAGTTCACGGGTTCGACTTTAGATGCAAAAGGTTTTATATCATAGTCCCATTACCTACAGTTTGTACCCAGAGTGGAAATAATATCGGGTCAGTTTGGTCCATTTGAGTGGGGGATACCGTGCAAAACGATTTTTTTCCAAAGGTAGCCCTTCAGGAAAATGTGAAGAGCTTTTGTGTTTTGGTAAATAAATTTACTTTGCTTCCCCACTTCATCGTGTTTCCCTAATGAGGGAAAAAGACCTGAAGGAAAAACAACTACTTTGTAAATTTGGGAAATAATATTCCCGATATTCTTTGAGTTCTTATTGCTGCTACCACCCGTCAATCAGATTAGAGCGGATAGGTAATATCGGCCGCTTTGATCCTTTCACAAGCACTTCACTATACCAATGAAGTTAACCTGTTTGCTTGCCTTGAATACACGACCACTGCCTCCACCATCAACATCATCATCATCACCACTATCATAGTTCTGTTTTGCGCGTACGCACGCATACACACATTCTCCCCATCCAGCTCCTCTTGCTTTGCCCGGTGCCGGACCGTCACATATCCACTCGATCAGCTTTCATCTTTTTAGAGGCCTGTCCGTTTTGGGTACATCAATGGGAAATGGAAATTAAATTGATTTACAATTCAATTAGCCCGGGAATTCTTGGATCGCTGCACTGAACAAAATTTGAGCCGCTTTTCACTTTGCGTTTCTGTGTGTGTGCTCGAATGAGTAAGTTTGTAGGTTTGTCCGCAGTTATGATGAAGGTTCAATGTGTAGCAAGTCTTTTTTGCTCCCATAGTTGCCGACGCATGATGTGCACAGCTTTTAGCGAACTGGACAGTTGGACAGACGTGAAGCTGTATGATGAATCCGTGCACCATAGGGGGGCATTTGAAATAAGCTTCAGCGTTCAAACGAGTTTTTCCTTTTCTAAAGTTCATCAAAGTCTGTTTGTCTGAGGTGAATGTGAACGTTACAGATGCTTTTTTTCTGTAAAAGGGACTGGTAGCAGATTTTATCCTGCCTTTTTAGATGAACCTAAGCCGATAACATAAATTCACAATATGCCCGACACTGTTGTCTCGAAACGCCCCGAAAATATTTGTTCGACCGTTTGTCCCATTCAGTTTACAGCCTGATAATTTAGCTCTTAAATTCAATTTCGTCCCTCATTGCATTCAGCAGGCTACTTATGTTGTGATCAAGCCATTTTTACCTCGTTCTTGTCCTCTTTGTAGACAACGTGCACTTTATTCCGAGAATTTATTTTGCCGCAAGCAAACTGTGGCCGAAAACACCATCCCCCTTACCCATCCATTCACTCACCTACTGTCTCGAACTAACTAGGCATTGATTCATTGACTCAGGTTTTTATTCATTCATTCGCTCATTCATGTAAGGCCTATTGAAGTAGAATAAAGAGACAAACAGGTAAAAAGACAACTGAGAATTGAGCTTAGTTGTTTCTTCCATGTCCTGTTTCTGTACGTAGGTGTGTGCAATTGTGCGTGTGTGTGCTTGTGTTAGCCGACAGAAGCAACACTATGGTATATCAAAGTGAACAATTAAATACAATTAGCTACTCATTTGCGAATGTGAATGTCTAGCGTTCGGCAGCCCTGCTCTCTGCGGGGTTGTCCAACCAACCGAACTTGCTCAAGGCTCCTTAGACATCCGTTAGTGAGGACTGGTTTCTTCGCGGTGCCCCTCCCCGTTTTGAACCTAGTTGACTCGGATCCTATCAGCACTCTTCAGCCACGGCACACCCTGTCCCTCCCTAGCTTTGGCGCAAATTTGGTTGAAAACTCAATTGTTTTGCTAATTATGCTTCAATGGATGTTGGCGTCCGGAAGCGTTTGTCTGTTGGAACAGAATACAAAGTGGGAAGGGAATAGGTTCCTTCTTAATTTTCATAGCTAGCCTCAAGCGCTGAACAAAATAAGTCTTCTGCTGTACAGATTCACACTGACAAATATCTCATAATGAAATTTTCCGGAATTCTGAAGTTCTTGAGAACCCTTGACAACTCTTTCAGACTGTAGCATTAAATACTTCCATGTTAGTAGCACTGAATTTGGGGGCGCGTCGTGAGGGCTATCTGACTTGTTTTGAGAATGGTACCGTTTGTTTGTTTGGTGTGACGAAACGCTTACTCTTAATCAATCGAGGTGAAGTAATCGGTCACTCCCGGGTTTCGATTCACACCGTGCATACTTAGAGAAGCCTTGTTCATCTAGGATGACCTTTGTTTTTGTTGCTTTTGGGAAATGCTTTACCATTTGTCCTCATTTGGTCTTGTCATTTGTGCGGTTGATGGTTTGGCGGGGTTCAGATTCCTCATACTGAAATTTGATTGTTTTCAGACAAGGATGGATTCTGTGTCTGATCTGATTCATGTAAATCCGATTATGGAAACGAACTATTTCCTTTGGGTCACTGTGCGTCCGAAAAAAACTACGACACGTCTCCAAGCGAGGCTTCTCAGCAAAAGGAATCTTCCTCTTTGAACTTCCGAACTACTTCTTGCTTTCAAACAGGCCAACTCAGCTCCTTCATGGGTTCAAACGTATGTCTTCTACTGGCCACGGAGAAAATGTATCAACCTAACCTTTTGAAAAATTGTATGCCAGCTGCACACCTTCATATGCCAAGTGCAGGACAAAGCGAACATAACACTTAGTTTAGTCAACCATGCAATAGATTAATGTCTCATTTGAGAAATCTCGTGTTTCCAACCGAGTACTGCTGGCTTAGTCCCACGTTGCAATGCAGCTTGGAGCTACCTAGGTTTATGACGGGGAAGTGTGTTCACACAAGAGCTGTCGTCAAAGAGATTAAATCAGTCATGATTGTAGGTAGATTTATAGTTTTTCAGCAATCTCAACCCATTTTACCGTAAGTAATTTTTCGTGCGCCAACCATATTGAACGACCCCTTTGTTATTAATCTAGAAGAGGGCTCCAGAAGTCGTCTAAGTGACTTCTGTTCGGTGGCAGCGGTAATAAGGAGGCAATATGCAACTATATGAGCAATTGGATGGAGTCTTTGGACAGGAGGTGAAACCACAAGACCAAAAGACAGACGACGGTGACGCACGTTAGTTAACGCGGCAGGTCAACAGGGCGGCCCCCAAGGTGAACCACTGCTATTACGAAATGTCTAATCGGGGGAAGGTTCAGGGTTGATCTGTAATCAGCTTTCAAGGTTGTAACCAGACAAAGCTGCTCAAGTTTCTTAAGGCACTGCCGATCAGTCTGCGCAAGCCGGTACTGTGCGTTCAGAGATGTCTTGGGGCTGACCTGTTTCTGTTTGTTTAGCTAACGGGAAATTTCTTACTCGGTTTATGTAATTCGTATCACATTTTGTGTGACTCCTCTGGATCTTAAATAGTTTTTGCTGTAGAGGATGGGAAATGATGGAATTTCGCACCTACCCTGTACCCTACATACTTATCAGGTGGTCCCCATGGTGACTTCTTTTCAGGATCATCACTCTCTTCCACATGAACACTCTTCGCCCAGTGTTTTTGTCAGATATTATTAGGAAAACTGAGTGTCTTACTAGCAAAACGAAATGGTCGGTAATCACGCTTCAGGACAGATTTTTGAATTAGGATCAAAAACTTCCGGGCAATTTCGCATAATATCTGAACATTCAGATTTAGGTAGGATAATGCTTTAGAGCTGACAGTTACTACACATCCATATTCATGGCCGAAGTTCACCGCTGGTGTGGACTTTCCCTAAGAATCAGTTAAGGTAATGAGTAGTATTCAAGGATGTAAGGATGTGGCAAACCTACAAAACCCCTAAATCTCCGCCTAAATGATGGAACAGGGAAACGAATTCTGCGTGAACTTCGGGGCTTTCATCTCTTTCTTTTGTTGCGAGACAATTGCACTTATTTGCTTTTACTTGGTATAACCAATGTGGGGGAATTCATCGGGCCGGGTCGGACATCTGTTCCTCATAGCAGTCGTCATAAGTACCGAGCCATGAACCCGGTTTTTCAAAAGTCCTAATCATAATGCAGCGGGGATCTTTCCTTGAGGGGCGATCCACTACATTCCTTGTCCTGGCGGTAGCCCGTCGGGCGGATATAGCTGGTTCCAGACAGTGGATAGTCAGGTAAGGATTTCCCAGCCAACCCTAACACCGAGCATCCGTGCAATCCATTTATACACGTAACTTAGAGGGAGTCGACTAGTTTTTGGATAGTATCAGGTTCACCGAGCGGTGGGGACGCTGACTAACTATTCATTAGTAATCAGATTCCTAAAGATTTAAGATGCGATCCAAACGGTATCCAAAATAGCATGAGCAGAAGTGAGTCAGTAACATACTGATGTTGAGTTTAAGTGTGCGAATTTTCAAACCCAGGCGTGGGTCAATCCAGTCTTGTTACATCCGTTGGATTAATTCCAAATGGGATGGATTACTGTTATAAGACCGAGCATCTGCGTTTTAAAATTTCACTTACTCTCCACGTAATTAGAATACAGTTTATCCACTTCGGTAATATAATCTCCTACTACTTTTATTCCTCGCCTTTCTCCATCATTCTTTGTAAATAATTTCCGTATTTCACATCCGGTTTGACCTACCAAACCGCTCTCTCTTCCATCCTAATAACAAGAGTAATAACAATAATAAAAATGATAATAACGCGCTGGCTTCCGTGACAAAACGTCACGTCCAAAATTGATAATTAGGTTAATAAAAGTTGGATTTTGACAGATTATTCTTCGCAAAACTTGATGCACAACTACACACACGACAAATCCTTTCCACCTCGGGCCAGACAAACCATAATGACCGTGGAACGGAGAGCTCAAGGAAGGGAGGGGTGGGAAGAACAGAAGATGGTTCGTGAACATGAACAGGCGGGGCATACACACAAATCTTCACGCATATTTGATTGAATATTCACAACTGCTGTAGTTCCCGGAGGCATTCTATAGTTGTTTGTGATTCAATTTGCTCATGTGCGCACTCGCCTGCGAGCTTTCTGGAATCCCGTTGTCGAAGTTCCGGCGTAAGACCACACATGAACAATCTGTTGCACTGATGTTTTGAGCACGATTGTGCAGGTTTCTTTCGAATATGGTATTATCAGAATGAAACAGGACTGAAATCGCTTTCACTCTCTAGCCAAATCTGAAACCCGCCACGTAAAATATTTTGCGACATGTCCGCCTTTCTCACTTCACGGAATTGGTGGGTCCAATAAGGGGGTGGAGATGCAGACTAATTTCATTTGGTGATTTTATTTTGATTTCTGATTCCTATGATAAACTGATGTAGTCAAAACCGATAATCTCGGAGGGCTATAGTTTGATTTACTTCTAATAGCTGACTTTGACAGTGTTCCAGACTGGACAGTTAAACGAGTGTAGGCCATTTAAGAATAAAGTGACTGGTACGTAGTCAAATAGTAGCACCGTAGCCGACTGATCTATGTGAGGGGAGCTGCTCATATTAAGTGACAGAAGATTCCATCGTTATATTGTGTGACAATAACTTAGAAGGTAAAAGGATAAGCATAAAAAGCTCAGATGTAACCAACTCTTTCTTTTCCAGAAGGGCTTACTTTTAGTCTGTCCTTACGCTAGCTTATGTTATCATGGAAATTTCCTACCCACTTATTCTACCACGAAACTCCGCAACCATAATTAAAAAACATCAAAGTTTCATTGGTGTTAGAAGTTAGTCTTGCTACTACGCTTGAAACACTACGTACAGTAGTGTTTAATAGGTTTAATAGGTTGATAATTCAGGCCTTCACTGAGACATATTCGTAACGGTGTGCTTGGGACAGTATACCGAGTTACGAGCTGCTCCTTCGTGTCATGTAACTAAAATGCCAGCCACTCGTATTTTGCACCCTATGATGCAACATAGGCAATGAACTTGAATTTTTCGGTCCGCTGCATACATATATGGATAGGAGCTACTGGTAAATTGTTATTGCCATCTTAAGTCAATTACAGAAAGATGGTCCACCTGAAAATAATTCACCAAAGTTGTTAGGATGGTTGCGTACATTATTTGAATGGTGCACATCCATAGTCCAGCCTAGGGGAGAACCAGTAGGGCCGTTGGGTGAATAGATAATGTAAACTTATCGAATGTTAGGCTATGTTCGGTCTCTTGGGACCAACGCATTCTAACATCATTGCTCATTAAACTTGTGCCCACCATGTGCAAATAGGAAGAAGTTGTTGAGGCAAACGTAGTGGGGACCATCTGCTGATTATGAAGTCCATCTTGCTGCATCCTGACATATTTCAGGTCGTATCCAATATCCTCACAAAATCTCACGTTCTTCATTTCACTTGGGGAAGACTGCATTCTTGTGTGTGTGTGTGTGTGTGTGTGTGTGTGTGTGGATTCCCACCAACACATGTTTGGCTCTCGTGTGTGCAAAATATGATAAATCAGTGAAATAAGTTCTAATGGAATTATGTCACGTTCTTTGGGTTCACCTTGAAGCATACGCATATACAGGCCAGAAACTTATTATTATGCATTTTGCAATGATGCGAAAAATTTCAGCTCTAGTTTTCGGGTCTGCGGAGCACGTGTATTTTTGATTCATTCGAGCTTGTTCCCGCATAACTAATGCGTTTGCATCGAAAGATACTGGGTGGATCGCTGACCCAGCGCTCACACGTCTCAGCCCCACTCTCTTTCCTGACTAATGTGTCGAGTATTTTTCAGCTCGCGTTGCTGTTGAAAGACGAGGCGAATTTGACTGAGAGAGAATAATGCAAATGTTTTCGGAAAAGTTTGGTAACAATCGGTAGATTTATTACCAAACTTTTCCGAAAACGATGATTACTCAATCGGTTTCAAGCGTTTTTCACCTGGTTGAATGCAAATGTTTCTTTGGTGACAACTGACTTAATATTCACTTCAAAGTTCGTCGTTGGATAGGTGAACGATAATCACCCCTGCAGTGTACCTTCCAACGAGGAAGGAAAATGGGATGTTCCAGATGCATTGGGGTAAATCCATTCATGTGTATGTGTAAAAATTGAAGCTCAATGCCAGGTTTAGCGAAATTCCGAAACTTCATCTTTAATCTTCAACAAAATGGTCCCGGTTAGCTGTGAATTGACGGCTGAAACTTGTTTCACGCCCAGTTTCCTGCGTGTTGCAAAGTTTCAGGTGGAGACTTAAACCACAAGGGTTAAAATACTTGTTTCCGCTGAGCGTAAACAAACGCAGTCTGCTCTTGAAAATCTCAGTTTATTTAGACTAAGTTGAATTCCTGCAATACAATAAGTAAATCGGAATGAGTTGGCTGAGTGCATCCACACGGGATATTGCCAAAATGAGCTGTAAGATTGGAACCTTAGTTTTGGCACTCCAATAATAAAGTGAGAATCCGCTTCTTCGTGACTTGGACAGTTTTCTATAGCCTCTCAGGCTGAAGTATTCTGAGACTAACAGAGGAGTTCTAGATACTAACAAATGTCCGTGGATAGTAATAGACCAACAAGCTGTCTCCTGAAGCACCTGGAAAAATACACTTACTTGCAAATTAACTCAATGTTGACAGGAGACTAAGGTGAATTTAGTTAGATCATCAGCATATTCATTTGAAGAATATTAAGAATATTAAGTGAGAGAGTATGCTAGGATTCCATTGAGTCTTTTACCAAAGCGAAGTTAATTTGCAAATGAGACAAATTCGCCGACTACGTACAAGTTGGTATTCAAGTAGGATATAAGGTTGGTGTCAATTGGAGGATTGCGCCTACCTGGTGAGCAAAACCAGCCTTGGACTGTCGAGGAGCTTCCACCAGCCTTATGAGTAGTGTGCTGCGTCACAAAACAACTGAAGCGCTAAGTGAATTGTACTTTTGCACTGCATGGTCGTCTACTTTCAGCCCATTTTAATGGCATGGAATATTGAACTTTGCTGAATATGTGCTTCTTGGCCATTTAAGCACGTCCGCACCTTCTCGATCTGCTTTCTTCTGTTTGAAAACTTTCAACCTCCATCTCTGAAGGACCTACTCAAACTTGATGCTTCCTCCAAAAACCCCAATAAGGTTTAAAGTCTCAATTACTTCTATTAACTGGGGAGCCTTCAAACAAATGCAAGGATTCCTAACACCGACCGGTTTACTCATTTGAGCACAGTTTTTAGCCTTATATTGCATTTGGCTCTCCGGACTAAATCCAGCTGTAAATGGAAACAAGTTGGACAAGTTTGGATAGGACCCCAACATGCATTCTATATCATTCACTATGCCACCTCATGACATTTTAAGTGGGTTCATTTTCGTTTGATCCAATGTATGTATATTTATTCGTCACAGAACCTCACACCCTGTCCAACTCTTGGCTGCTAGTCCCAAATAGACATTTGTGGGCACGTTTTGTCCTACCATAACTGCATTCAGTCAATTCTCATCTAACTCACCACTAGTAGAATATCAGGACAATTTTTTCGAAACTCCTGTTTTGTACAGTTGCTGGTGAGAATAGGTCACCAACCAAACAGACGCGGCACATCCTTAGCGTGCCGACTGATTGCGTCGCGATTTATTGTAAGAAAATCAGAATACATTTAGGTTCACCAGTCGCTCTTACAAAGGTGGAACCAGGCTGGGATTGCAGAGTTCCACTGTCTCAGTACTCCTCACAGACGATTTAATGAATATACTCATTGATCCTTGAACGACAGCTTAGATCCTAGCACCAAGGCATATTATTTCATGGATGAATGTTGTTTCTTTTCAGCAAGTTTTATTTCCGTGCTTGTTTTTTGAAACATCTCAGAATTTTTCATAGGATACCGGGATTATCGAGTTTTGAAAAGGTAATTTTAAGCGGGTGAGTACGTTTTCCAGATTTGTATATCTCTAATAGGCGGCTGTAAAACATCTTTAAATTAACGGATTCTTTTTCACCGACCTTAGAAATGTGTTGGATTATGTCTCTCTATAGATCGGACATTCTAATAGATGGGGCATTCTGAAACCGGAAAACTATTTTCCCATCGTGTAACGTCCGACCGTGTTTCGATGTGCCAGGCACACTGATGTAAATAATTCCACACTGAACCACATGAAATTTACTTATGGCACTCGTGAACTTGTGCAAGAAAGAGATGGATGACTTTGGCAAGTGCGCACTGGAACATTCCGTTCAGGTTTCTTAAGCACCAGCAATTAATCACTCACTAAGATTGGACAAGTGTAGAGCAAACATTGATGCTCTCTTTGAGGTTACGTTCAGGTCATTCGACCAGTTAGTTGAAATGCGAAGTAAAAGCACGTGTCCTTTTCCCAATCACGAAGAAGTTATTCAAGCAGAACGCACAGTTCCTGGTACCAATTTGAAAACCCACAAGACTGGTAGAGAGAAATTTATGGATGTAACCCGAAAGGACCTGAGGACGATTTCATTTATTTCATTTCGTCCACTCAAACAGGAGCTTAATTAACTAGTCAACTAATGATAAGTTGCGAAACATCCACGACCGGAGGTGATAGTAGCTT
>SJOL01006353.1:261210-301607 GCA_004794785.1 Opisthorchis felineus | reverse complement strand
GGGGGTGGGAGGGGGCAGATTTCACAACCATTTGAACTGGACATTCTGACTCAAAGCCACACTGGAGATCATAGTGATGTGCTTTTCGATGTTGAAACTGACGGCTTAGTTATGCCATGAATTTTCTACCAAATTACTCCAGTGCTAATGGAGGATACATTCAAAACTCTAAAGGTCTAAGACCAGCAAAAAATAACTGCCAGGAAGTTTTCAACGTTAATTTCCTGTAATTTTTATTCACGACATTATTGGTGCGCTTGTTTTCTCACTGTCCATGTGGGTTCCTACTGCAGTTTGCCGTCACGTAATGCGACATTATAGTTATGCGTGGCGTTCATCAGTGTCAGATTGCTTGGCTGATATTCCAACAAGTATTCTTTCCATATTTCAGCCACTTTTTTAACAAGACACTTTTTTAAGTTCCACTGTCACTATGAAGAGACGTGTTTGGTTGCATTCCACAGCGTGATTTGATTGAGACAAACAATCCAAAAGTTACCTAAACAAGCTCTTTTGTTAATCCCTCTACTTATGGTAGGAATATATGTCCAGTAGATGGATGAGAACTTTTGCCTGGTTCTTGAAAGTCTCGTCACTTCCGTTTTATCGATATTCTTTGTGCTGACAAAAAATTTCCCATGTGACCTTCACTGCTTGAAAACTAGAGGAAGAAAAGACTGCACATGTAGTTAATGACATCGGCTAGCTGCGGTGACTTAGTCCAAAACATTGGAACATCCTATGAAACAATATGCAACTCAGAGGAGGAATAATTTCACTGGATTGTGAAACTTCTTTTTGAGAAGTCGTCACTCGCGGAGTCAGTCAATACGTGACCATGTGATGTGGTTTCACGTTATTGAAGGATGAGTGGAGCTACTTAGTGAGAGCTAATCACACTACTGATCAGCCACCCGTGGCCAAACGGTTAAGTGTTCAACCACTGGCCGGACGGTCGCGGGGTTCGAAACTCTCTGAGTTTCCTGAGGTGCGCACTGCTGATCATTTCCAACAAGGATCAAACAATTGTACAGTGATTCTCGGCTTTTCAGCATAGATTAACTCCACTGACAGGATGAAATCTCTACTTATCTGATCTACCGCTTGGTGCTTTCATGACTATATTCGGACCCCTAAAATAGGAAAGCTGTATTATTATCAGTTTTTGTGAACGAGGGACTCAGTTGGGTCTCCCGTGAAAACCAAACTCTTACGCAAATGAGAGTATTTCGCTATTTTCGTGTAATTTGAATTCAAATAGAACATAAGGTTGATAGAAACGCAGGGACTGCGCCTACCTGATGGGCCCCAAGAAGGGTTAAACAGGCCGTAGGGTGTCGAGTATTTTGAGTGGTGTGTAATATTTTACGTCATCCATTTATTTATGTTTGATAAGTTCTGCGGTGTGAAAAAATTAAATGTATCCGTCCCATTTGCATGTGAGGAAATGCTTTCTGAAGTACTTGACCAGATTCCCATTTATTTAATTTGCACCAAGTTACTCGAGACGTCATCTATGGTTCTGCGGGAACGACGTGAAGTCGACACAACAGGGACTGTTTACTCAATAACCATGCGAAATAAGTGATATTACAGATTCGGGACTGAAAGTCAGCGGTACTAAACTAACATTTTTCGGTTAAATTTTGATGGTAGCATATAAGGATCCGGCATTACGATGTGAATTTGGAAAGCTGTATAGGCGTTTACATCACTTATCCGCTTGTACAACCGTGCTGTGATGGGAGTATCTCTGTCCTGCTGACTAACCCAGCCAACCAATGCCTACACCATGTCAAAACTAACTCAAATCGATCTGTACTATTCGTTTGATGTGATAATTCTGTTTGGTCGTAAAAATAAGGATCTATCTTCTGGTCTTTGGAGAAAGACTGCCTATGTATATGTAATAACTTCTCTTTGACATCATTTTCTGATGAACGTTTTTTGCCCCAATGACGTTCCCAATGCGACTACTTTGCCAACTGGACCAAGATGGTCGGGGTTTCAAGTTTACATCAGTAAAGATTCCTGTGGCCTAAAGTTAGATAGGGAAAACGGAAAACCAAAAGTCCCCCAACTTCCCAACTAATATGATTGATTTCTGTAGCAGAGGTACACTGAACATGGCAGAGAAGTTTACTTGTAGCATGCGAAAACAAAATGAAGTTCGTCATTAACTTTGGTGTATAGCTCATGCACATTAGTGTAGGAATAGTACGTATATCCAATTAACTAGGAAATTGAGTTCTGATGTTGTACTTGCCAGTCGCAAAGTCAGTTACAAGTTTAAATGCTCCAGTACAGTAGCAACCTTATGTATCCTGCTCAAGATAC
This sequence comes from Opisthorchis felineus, assembly GCA_004794785.1. Taxonomy (NCBI): domain Eukaryota; kingdom Metazoa; phylum Platyhelminthes; class Trematoda; order Opisthorchiida; family Opisthorchiidae; genus Opisthorchis; species Opisthorchis felineus. Next base: position 299,270 of record SJOL01006353.1, on the reverse strand, counting down.
TTTTGTTTGATGAGTATCATCATTTCATTCTCCTCAAACCATCATTACCAATGGGATCATTAAAAGGGGTATGCGGTTGGAAACATCTGTCATGCAAATTCGCTGCAATGATCACTCTAGGCCTGAAGGATGAAAAATTCACCGTGACCATCACCACCACCACCACTAACACACCGCTGTTTTTAATATGTTTCGGCAGCCTCCAGCTGTTCGGCCAAACCAATGACTGCACATGATAAGGTTGAAGAACATCACCTGTCACATCAGTATAAAGTATGACCGTGTGTGTGTTGGTATTCATGCATGCCTGCATATCCGTGCACCGGTATATTGGCTTCAAGTCGGTGTGACAGAGGGGAGCGATACCAGCCCGTCAAAAGCATACAGATGTTAGTAGGGAGTAGCATGTATTTTTTGTTCAAAGCAAATTCCAATCGCAGCTCAACTGCTCGGCTTCAGGGAGGGGGCATTAAATCGTAAATTTTAGCAAACATGGCCATCTGTTTTCCGAAAAAAAGCGAACAAGTGATATGATTGCTGGTAAACAAGAATTTGTATGTAGGTTTGAAGTAAAGTTGAGGAGCTGGCTCAAACTGACTCAAACAACCCAGTCGGTATGTCTGCTCATGAGAGACGTCAGGAGGGAGGATATAATTCAGGTGCCGGGATTTAATCCGCTCACAGAAGCTTGTAGCGATAGATGTACACCGATAAATAATTATCTACCCACCAGTATCAAATACAACACTCATCACTCGTTCACTGGAAATCAGAAAATGATTTACAGCTGTTTACGAGATAATATTCTTGTCAACGGCATACAGATATCAGTTAACTTACCTCTCCCAATTTGAGCTTCTGACAACACTTTCTCACTCTGTTAATGTGAAGCTTCTAGATTTTGAAGAATTTGTGGTCAGGAATTTCGCACTGAAGACGGTCATATCTACCGTTCGTGTTACACGGTAGACGAGGGTTTCGAAAGTGTTGTATCGCGTCTGAATGCCCGTGCTAATTAGGTTCTTGAAAAACAGTTCAGCCCAGTAACCCATTTGAGCCAGCTTTCGGTACTCTCGCATATTCTCTCTCTCTCTGAACAAATTCAAAGCACACAGAAACGGAAGGATTAGCATCTCACCTAGTAACCCGATGTCAAACATAGAAAACTCATAAACCATGCAGTTCAAATTTTAGGCGTCTGCGTGACTGAAATCACGTCCAAAGCGATAAACAGGCGGAACGATGCTTGGCACAAACCGTTTCACCTAGCACCGTGTTGGGGTTAGTATACACGGCACGAGTTCTTTGGCCTGCACACACGCAGCCACATAAACAGACCTACGTCCAATTGTCCCGTGCTGCTGTCGTTCAGAAGCCGTGAATGGACTCGTCTGACAGTGTATAAATGCTAGTGCAACTGATATTCGATCCTTCAAGTTGATGTATCAAACAACACTGACCCGGTCATTTAATCTTCATAGCACCTGCATTGTGGTTTAATGTGACTCATGTTGTATTTGATGGTTCACATAGCACCTGTGAAATTGCTGCCGAGCCCTGGTAACTAAGTCACTCATCAACTGGCTTTGAGATTCGACAAATCGCAAAGTAGGTGGTTTCACGGTAGTCAGAGCCTTGTTCCATTTGGTAGATAAGGGACGGTACAACCATACAACATCCTCTGAAATTCAAAGTGAAAAGCACTTTACTTTGAAATAAGAACCACATTCATGTGATTCGATTCGGTGTGCAGTTGCTTCACGTGGCTGGATGTGCCAGTTGGTTGGTAATGGTCCGAATTCACATTACACACTAATCTCCACGGTGCATATCACCACGAGGAATGGCATTTGGCAGCCTTATGCTGAACACGTGTTCAAAATATGGTTTTAAGGTGGTCGTGTTTGATCGCATGGTTCTATAGAAAGGGAACCAAGGGATAGAACAAGTAACATGCTTTCCCGCGACAGTCATTTATGAGGAGTGTTGTACTGACAAATTGTCCATCCGACACATTTGAAACGCTTAGAGATTCCTTTATCATGCCGGTGGTGCACTCAAAGGAGCAGATTATCGTCGTTTTGTTTGCTTTGCTGGAATTCAAGGGGGAAAAATTGTTTCAAACTCTTGTAATCGGTAAACTCAACTAGGCAGAATTTGGTTTTGAACCACTTGCATCGTAACAAGGGGAGGGAAGTTGTTGTTACACAGATATGGATCAGTGACGTGGGCGGGACTCATGGTCAGAGAACCCTTGTAAATAACGATAAAATGCAACACAGAACCATAGAAGAAGTATCATGAGTCTCAAGTTAGACTAGCGCTAACTCGGCCTCTGAATAGTTGGTGTTTATATTATTTAAGGAAGACAAGGAGTGGCAAAGAATTCCAGCAACAGAATGCCCTTGCCGAAGCGAAGATGAGAAGGGCGCGCTTCTATAACTTATATATGTGAATGGCTGAGAAAAGACCGATCGAAAGATACTGGCAGAGAGATAGAATAATAAGCCTCCGATGAGCATTGTTCTTGTGAATAACGTTAGGATAGAGCAAAAAGTGCTACCTTTTGACGGTGTGAAAGTGTTCCCAGGTTATCAGTCGACGAAGCGATATCAATAAAGCTGATAACCCTACTCAGGGTGATCCTCGAGATGTGTGTGGACAACACTATGTCGTCCACGGCCCAGTACAGTGCTGGTAAAAATGAACCGCACTTTAATGGTAGAAGCTACGATTGCCCGGTATACTGACTAATTTTGCTCTTCCAGAAAGTGCCCACGCAATACGGCTGACCATTGCGTACAAGTGACCCATTGACCCATGTACTACCCATCCTACTCCCTCCTTTTTCTCTAGAGTTTGTGCTCGTGGTCTTCAGATAAAATTGACACGTGATTTCTGGTGGCATATAGAGTTGTGACGCCTTATCCGGGAGGACCAATGGCAGAAAACTATCTTTGTTCTCTACCTTCATTCTTCTTATGACCTCAACGAGTATGTTCAACCACAAGCATCATTTCAGGCAATTAACAACCCAGTTCAGCAAGATTAGATAACTATTGATCAGTAGACCGCGGGTCGGTAAAAAAGCACCCTTGTGCCTCGCGCAACGGTCTTGAAGCCAGGCATGCATGAGACCATCAACTTCGGTGAACCATGCATTCAATCTGGACTATCGTGTCGAAAACCTCTTGCGATGTCCGTTGGCGACTGATAACTTGCTACCAGATAGAGTTTAGAACGGAATGACGGGATGGCATAAGTGGTGGTTGGAAAAGAATGGTCAAATTCACCTGGAATAGACATCCCGCTTATTCACTGTACGTTAATGAGGAGTGGCAAGCAAGTGCTAAGAATGATTAAAATAGGATTATAAGCCTCAGTATAGCTAACATTCTGAGACACCTGCACTCCCAGAAAACTGTAGGGGAAAATGATGTGGCTAAATCGTTGCAGACTAAGGTCGGTAAGAAAACTTAGGCTAACGTGAGCTCATAACTCTCCTGAGGTTGTTTCACGTTTATAGCCTCCAAGAACGCTCCGTGGGAGGTCCTACAGCTTTCCTTAATCTCCCAAACCGCATTACTTCATGTTCACAAAGTTTACTGCATCGTTCCAGATCAAATAATCATGACGGTTTTCCTCTCATGAATGCTAGTGTATCAGCGTGTCCGAACTCTTTCCAGCACTGATCAGTCGGCAGAATATCACGAGGCTTTCTCCGCAATACTTGTCGAAAGATTTCGCAACCGAATCTGAAAACCATCATCCAGAGGAAATTGTGGTTCATCGAATAGGTTAATGTCATGTTTGATTGTTTTCAAAACCGCTCCACTGAATAGTGATCTTTTTCTATTAACAGGTAAATCAGTTTTATAGGTTCATCTGTCCCTAGAGTGATCAAGCGGATAAGATAGTGGAATGCAATGCCAACGACCTTAGTCCGACCCAAATGGGTACCACCAAACTATCGCCCTTACCCGTCCCGATGAACTTTACACAAGCTGTTTCAAAAATAAAGAAGTAAAGAATCATTCCATGCATTCATTACAAGAACACACGCTTCCTGTCATGAGTTTACTCTACCCTTTCCATCTTTTTACCCCATTCCAGCAACCCACTGGTGAATAAAATAGTGACTTCGGAAAATAAGACAGTCTGGAATGAAAGATCCTTCAAGTCCCAACAGCGTTCGATCAGGGAATAACGAAACTTTGACTACAAACCATTTACATGAAGTAGCTCACTATCCGGGAGGTTTCGCTTCCATTGAAATGAAACAGGCTCTTTTGAATCCTGTTGCTCTTTCAATGATGTCCAATCTGTTTTCCGGTCTGTCAACTTTGCGTCCAGATGGAGGCGGGGATAAGCCTCAATCTAACAGTGGTTCTCAGGCCAGCGAGTCGCAGGTTGATGAAGACGGAGCTGCTTGCGACAAAGGCCTGTCACTTCAAAAACCAGCAACTGTTACGGTCACGGACACCTCACCAACGGGTTGTATGTCTGTGGCGTCTCTCTCTTTCGATTCAACTGCTTACACAGCAGGCATACCCATGGGTCCCTCAATGCAGACCATACAGATGGCGTCGGCTACAAACGGTGTGTCATGCACCACTCCTCAGATTCCCAATCCGTTTATGTTGAACAGTGCTACCGAAGAGCAAAACGCTTCCATTAAAATCGCGCAAAATGTAACGGCGCCATTTCTATTGAACGAACAAATATCCTTACCATCAGGCGAATATGGGAGCCACGCAGCATTGGATATAAAGAAACGGCAAAATTCTTACCGGCAGATTAACCAGTTTTTTAATGGTTCGTCTCTGGATGCAACGACTCTCACGGGATTGAGTTCCGAACCCAGAGCTAGAACCAACATTTCTGCAGCCAATTCCGGCTCACACATGCATTTTTCGTTGAGCACTCCAACAAAGTCTGATGAAGACTTCTGTGAACTCTGTCAAAAACACTTTTGCAACAAGTACTACTTACGTAAGCACAAAGCTGACGTACACGGTATTCACACAGAACCCTATTCACACAGCCGCAAACGTGAAACTTCAGGGCAAACAGCTATTTTTCCGGGATACAAAGGTATGCACCCAAGTCAGCACAGCACTAACAATTTACATAATATCCAGCAACTGACTGAGGATAGGTTGTCTATAATGATGGATCCCCAAGCACTACCTAAAGGCACGTTTCAGTCGGCAGCAAACGAGAGACAAGAAATTGAGAGGAAATTTGGACAACAAGCTTGTGCAAACTATCAAAACTCAAATATCATGAATCCCGTGAGCACAATTGTTAGTTTGAATCCATTAGCTAGTACCCTGAACCCAGAATACACGCAGCCCAAACATTATTCGTCGTCTCTCTCACCAGCAATCTTTCATGTCAGCCCATCGAACGATGTTTTGCCTCCAAACAACTCACCGCCTGCAGTTCACCCAATGTTATCAGCTCATTATTATATGATGGCTTTGGCTAATTCTCTCCCGTTCAACCGAGGAGCCATCCTTCAAAATGGCACTATGGAGGAAAAAAATCCGAATGACGCTGAGAATAAGTTCAGGCAAAATTTTGCAGGGATGCCGTTTATGCCTGCTGGAAGTATTGATCCAGGAAAAGCGGATATCTATGAAGTTCAGTGTGATCAGTGTCAAAAGGTTTTCTGCAGTCAATATTTTCTCCAAATTCATAAGATCAATCAACACAACTGCACTGTGATTGATGCACCAACAACTCCAATGGCATCACCAAATGATCCAGCCTACAGTCTACAAGATACTATTGATAGGCAGGACTCAGGGAGTTCCGTGGCTAGCAACGTGCAAGAAAAGTCGTCTTGCTCGTCACCGGGATTTTCATCACAGCCAAATGTCGCCAATCAAAACTCTGGTTGTACGCGAGGCAGTTCATCCCGTGCATTATCTGAGAGTAAACAACCAGTGAACTCACTGGATGCATTTCGTAGTAGTATGGTGGCGGCCAAACTTGCCGATCGAGTCACTTGCGAACTTTGCAAAAAAGAACTGTGCAACAAGTATTTCCTCCGTACACACAAAATACGAGTACATGGAATCTCCCCAAAAGATGTTGGCGGACCACCAATGCGCAATCCGCCGCAGGTCAACAGCACGGTAGCTCAGACTGGTTGTACTGGAAGCCCCATATCGCATTCATCTGGTAGTCGTTCACCGCAAAACTCAAAACCAAACCAGGCGAACAGTGCCTCACAAAAGGTGCAGCCCTCTTCATTGTTTGACACATCAAATAACCTAATGACCAGTTTCCCACTGAATTCCATGTTTCGGGCGAACGCTGAAAATGCATACTCAGTTGTCGGACTTCCTGTGTCCACTCAGCCAAACGAAGGCGGCACGCTGGCCAGTGATAATTCACTCTACAAGCCTGGGTTTCCGTTTGGACTGGACTCGAATTGTCTGTCAGCAAAAAATGAGGCCAAAACATGGGCTAAGTTTTTCATTGAGAGCAGCCAACTGGCTTTTCCAACAAATGCTGATCCACAGGAAACCTACTCGGCAATAACTATGATAAGCTGTCCCATATGTGAACAACCCATCGGACCACGTCTGTTCTTACCTTCACATTTGAGCGATGCGCATGGTTTGAATCCAGTTGATCCGGCCTTCTTTTTGAATATACTACGTGCAAAAACTATCCAACATCCCGGTCTCCAGACATCTGACATAGAGTCGGCTAGGTCACACACTCAGATAACATCGGCGAGAAATACGTCAGAAGATGGTAAGAAAGGTGATGGTATGCCCATTTTGACTCAAGAAGAAAAAATGCATGAGGACAATGCTATGAATAAAAGTGCTTCATCTGGTGTGAATGATTTCTCAACATATTCACAGCGCACCATATCCACAAGCTCAACTCGTCAAAAGCTACGCAGTCAATCTGATTCGTCGAAACAAAACTTGCAAACAGTATCCTGCCAGGAAAAAGGTATGCATTACTATAAATCGCATTCGTTCGGATTACGGTTGCCGTCTAAAGGATATAAAAGAACTTGTTAGAAAAAGTTACTAATCTGGGTTCAACTTTGAAAGACATTGTTCTGCATTTTGTCATTTGCAGTTGCTTCTAGCGTGCCTTATATGCATGTGAGATTGTTTGGTTCCTTTCACCAGCCGATATTCATATAAGTAGGTAGCACCGCTTGAACTTCGAGAATTCTGAGAGTGAGCAGGGATTTTGACAGGCTCCTTTTTGCCGAAAGAAATATTACATTACTAGTGTGAACAGAAGCTATCCAGCTCATCGGCAAAATGCAAGCATTATTTCTGGTGGGAGGACAGAAATTCTTTGCGAGTTTCAGTATATTGTTAGAAATGGCTAACTTCGGGAGAAATACCAAATAATGTGTCAAGGACTATTACACTGGCGTTCCACAATCTCGCTATACTTTTCAACAGCCTAGTCACCGATTCTAAATCACTCATTGCTTTCTCGAACGGAACTCATCCCTTAGATGCAACAAAATAATATTTTACCCAGGTAACCCATTCTTCGGTGGATCAGTGTGATGACGTTGGAAAAACCCATGGCTCTTCCAGTAAGTAGGGGAACCTCACTTCCCTTTAAAAGAATTAAGTAAGCTACTGAAAATCGCCTAAAAATCACAGTTTGAGCACTAAAAAGTTTTTCAATATTGTGTGGCTGAGGTCTCCATGACTATTAAAAACGAAGCAGAACTGAAGTAAAGGCGTTCGGCATCTTACTCCCCAAAATGATCACTCCTTTATGCTAACCCTCTCATCAACAGCCAGACACAGACTTCACGGAATGAGTTGCCACATCGCCACCGACAAAATCCTATGAATATTTGTCTCCGCTAAACATCTCTTCTCTGAAAATAGGGAATAAGCGGAGAGGTGCGGAACTGCATAGCCGGTTACTGTTCCAACTCGCCCGCAGTGACTATTTTCAACCAGTCTGATCAGTGGTCTCTGTGGGTAGTTTTTACTTCAATTTTACAGTATTTTGGAATTTGTGCAGCAAGAGTAGATTTATACAGGCTAGGATTACACTTAGCTGGGCGGTCTTGCGGTACATTATCTGGCCTTGAACAGCAATGTAGGGGCTTTGATGCCTTTCTCACGCTAGCAGTCTGGGTAGCTGCCAAAGGATTTCCTTAAAAATTCTTAGGATGGTCCAACAAAAAACCTGAAGCCTCCTGATCAGAATATATGGAAAAGGCAACAAAAAGCTAAGGTGTTCAATGTACTCAAGTTTTGGTTCAAACCCAAAATACTGTACATCTCTCAGGGTATCTTAACCTGGTAACGTCACTGCATTTTCAGGCTTCCTGTTGAGTCATCCTGAGAACTTTTCCGGACCACCTTGGTCTTAACGTGAAGAAGATACAACTTCCAATTTCAAAAAAGGGATACCTGGACTTGTGACAAAATACCTACTGTTAAAGACCAAAAGTATTAGGCTTGGTCACAGATCTGTTTTTCAAAACTGAGGTTGGCTGGTGTATGGAAAAACATGTGTTCCCAAAAGCACAAATCTGGTCGGTTGGTCAGCGAGATTTTACTCCCAGGAAAATAAAGGATATTTTCAGGAAATTTTTAAATTGTAGTAGACTTGGTACACAACGGATCACGGAGTGGAGCAGCCGTAAAGTTTTAACATTTTGAATAATGTTATGGTGTACAGAGGCAGAGAGCCGTATCACAGAACATGCCGTCGTATAGTAAACATGAATAGCAATGGAATGTCTTGACTCAGTGGGGGCTGATCTTATAACCACCACGTTGGAAAAAACCGGTACAGTCTGTTCAACTGAAAGAAGACCTTCGAAAGTTGTGATCGAAAAGCGTCTTTGCAGTTTTCATTGAATAAATCGCAAACATTTCAGACTTCTGCATTAGTACGTTAAATTTTGGCCACAAACATGCACGTCTGTAGTTGAATGAAGAAAACAACAACTAGTTTGTTTGGATTATTTCCAGAAAGTGATAACTAAATGGCCGACAACACGTCTTCCGAACTTGTTTTGTAGACAGCGCGAAAGGCCTTAAGTGATTCGTGGGAGAAGCCGTTGTCCATCTTGGAAACCAAAAACAGGAAATTTTGTGAAGGGGCAAGGGGGAAAGAAAGTCTATCCCAAACATGCAGGTGCATAATGAAGTTAAGTTGCACGAACTTATTTTGTATCTGAATAGATGCGTGTTTCCCCTGCGTATTAATAAATTTTTCAACCGAGGACGTGAGGAATGAGCAGGCCGTACTTGAGTTCTCCTTCCCATTCAACTATATTATGTGCCATCTGTTCAGTTTTAAGAACGGATTTGTCGTGTTTGTTGTTCAGGCGCCGCTGCAGGCATGTGTATGTTGGAAATTCCCCGATTCATATGAACACGCAACACTTGCAACTTCATTCATCTGTTTTGTTTAGTTCCTGTTATATTTAACGCCGAATGAACGTTCACTGATGCATGCATTATAAACGGGACAACCATGAACGCTACTAAAACGTGCATCAATAGAGCGTTGGAATTTTCCAAACGCCTCAAGGCATTGCACGAGTTCTCAACATCTTTTGGTCACACCTAATCCTAAGGATTCGATTATGAAATTCTGGTTTCACATAACACTATAGATGTTCAAAGTTGGTAAATTTCTGGTCCATCCGCCATTTAATACTGGTCTATGGCAACTATCAAACATGGGCAGCAGGTTTAAACTATTGAAAGAATGTGCCAATTATGTTGCAGATTTTGAACGAACAGAACATAACTGGAATTCGATCGTCCACTTTCCGAGACCGGACGTTCTTCCTATCAGACATGATCCTTAAAATGGAGACAGTCTTCAAACGAAACCATTGAAGTGACCTCCTGTAGTGGGCCTTTTATCCTGGCGGCGGTTTAGCCAGCGGGATGTGAGACAAGCGAAGTTAATAATAAGCCAGGAAGAAACCAGAAGCACCTTGTGGTGTGCCTCGCTGGTCCTCTCTCAAGCTGAATTCTGAATTCAAGCTCCATAGACCGACCCAGACTGTAATGCAGCCGTATCATTAATAACCATGGGAATAGCATGATAATATATATGCTGGCTAACTGTTATATCCACTGTACCGCCGATCCACAATTTGGGTAACACACGAGTTGTAAAGTTATTGACCGCGAGCAGATGTGTTTGAATTCGGTGGCTGAGATGCTATAGCGGAAACTGAACAGTCGGTCACCACAATCACATATCGTGACTTTATCGAAATGATACTGTGCACGCACGTAATGGCCGTCACCTTTGATCCGTGAAATGAGACATGGCGAGTTTTTTCTAGCTAGGTTGGCAAGGCGGATCCACGAAACCCGAAGGGAAGATGACATACGATGTCACGCAAGCCCGCATCGAATGCCTTGCTTAGTCTTTTTGTCGGTAGGCAACAGTTCGCTACTTTGTTTTACGAGGAGACTCGTTCGTGGTATAATTCAGTGAGGTTGCTGACTGAACCTTGCCTAAAAGCGAATGATGAGCGCGGGGAGTGGTAAACCCCGCAGTCCCAACTGCTTCCATTGCACCGGCTGTCCTCCCCATGATTTTTACTTTCGTGTCATTATTTCCGCTTCTGTTAACCCGTTAACGTGTACACACACGCTTCCTAAAAAAGAAGGGGCATCCTGAAAAGCCATAGGTTAACTTGGGCGTGGCAACCGATAGACGACAGTCGTGTTTATGGAGCAGTTTTCATATGATTCATTTCTGTCGTGGGTTTGGACAAAATGACTTTCGAAGTTGAGCTGTGGATGGTTTATTTGGAACGAATATCCGAGAGCAATTTTTTGATGACCTTTGGCGAAGAGTCAGTGAGCTTAAAATACTTATGACTGTAGTCGTGCTCCTTGCTAAAATGTTCACGCTTATGAGGCTACGGATGCTGCGCAGACAGAAATCATTCGATTAAATATGGTTCCATATTTCACAACCCTGGAACACTTGAAACTTCATCTGAGCATTCAGCTTAGTTCTTCTCAGTTACGCAGCGTAAAACAGCACTTGGTACCTGTCCACGTGACTTAACATCTCTGTTAACTGTTACTTTTTCTGCAGGCAAATCATCAAGCACCTCACCTAACGTAGTGTCGGTACCGATCAAATCTTGCGAAGCTACTGAAGCCGAGGGTGAGGACAACTGGAATTCGGGTACATTCTGCACAACTGATGGAAGCCACCAGAATTCTCAAGGAATTCCAACATTGGAGATAAAACCCGCCACCTCTTTACCTGATATGGCAACTTGTCGTTCGATGTCTTTAGAAAAACATGTATATTACACTTCCAACCATGCTTTGTTGGGAAATGGTAGTGAGACGGTAAATATAGTGACACCTGGACTATCTGCGTTGGGATTGCCAGCGGGAATGACCACTGCATCAGCGATGGCGACCGCATTACCACCTTTCCCAAGTGGGTCACTGGAGGCAATGGCCATGGCGGCAGCACTAGCAAGTGGTCAGTGGAATCCGTTATCACAACTATCGGTTACTAGCGGCCCGGTCAAATCACTTGGGCCTTTTGCTGTTCCGCCTGTCTCAATTATGACCACAACCTCCTTATCAAGCATAAACTCAAACAATAATATGCCACGCAAATCACCGAACCAAATGCGCGTACTCTGTGACATTTGTAACAAGTGGATTTGCAATAAGTACTTCTTACGAACACACAAAGCTAATAAACATGGCCTCACAGACTCAGCTCAAACTCCACTGGATCTAGGGAAGTCGCAAGGTCTTCGTTCCCATTCAGGTGCTAAATCACCGTTGAACACGCCCTTTAAGCGGGAACTACCTCCTTTAAAAGAAATGACACATTTGGTTGAGCCGGAAGTCAACGGATGCAACCAAGTTCAAAGGTACGACAGTGAGTCATCCGAATTCAGTTCTAACTCAATGAAGTCTGGGGCAACTGATCAAACTGGTGGAACCAAAGATGAAAATATTACGAATAAATCAGCTGATCAATTTGCCCAAGCTTGGAAATCTTATGGTGAACCCCGGACAGTTCCGTCATTCTTCAACCAGCCATCACCGGGATTTCTAACTTTTCCATTTCCTCTACCTGGTTTGCTTCCACCTGAATTGATAGCTCACCTACAAGCGATGGTTTCATTAAATCCAATGATGGTTCCCTCTTGCTTTCCTGGAAGCGGCAGTTTTATGGAAAATCTCAATCAAACTTGTGCTACCAACGTGAGCACGACTGACCGCATGGATGTTGACCGAGGATCACAAAATGATGGAGATGTTGAGGATGAAGGAATGATGGAAGAGACATATCAGCGGCAATCTCAAGAGAGTAGAGTAAGTTGTCTCAATAGATATGTGCCTTAGAAAATGTTCTGAAATGTACATTTACCTGACAGTACACTTATCTATACCCGCGAGGGGTTGCAGATAGCCTGTTCTCAATGAGCCCCCTAAGAGTGTTCCTTCGGTTAACGCCTTGTTGAGTATCAGTCCTATTTTGTGTGTTCACCAAGAACTGCGGTCTGGCTTGTGCTAAATATACAGATGGCTTATGCCACATTTTTGTACGCCCCATTTCATCATACCTCGTCTACTCAAATACCACCTCTCCCAAACACCATTTCATACTTGATTTTCGGTAACCCAGACGTAGCTCCCTTTAAAATCAACTTACGTGCAACCTTCGAAGATTTTACCAGAGATCTTACTACCTCTCAAGTAACATCGTTCTTTTTATTAGTTTGTTTATCTTTACTCAGTTCTGTGTGAAGGAAGGAACTGATATAAGACAAGGTTTGCTTTAAAGGTCATCTATCTCTTTACTGAGCAATTGGGAGGTGGAATCTGAAAGCACTGAATATCGCAAACTTGTATTAATATCGGAAGATGTTATAAGATGAAGTATGATCCGACTCACTTAGCTTGTACTGTGCAGTCAAAAAGCGGGATTTACTGAAAATTGATTAGTGTTCAATATGAGGTTGCCTGAATGTGCGAGACACGGTGGTGGCACTTTGGCATCTGAATAAAATATAATATGGTGGCCGATTCCTTTCTGAATTATCACAGGGATTCTGACCGGTCTCCAATTTGTTAGTGAAGAAACTAAATGGTTGGTCTCAGGCAACCGGATAATTCGACAAATTGGTGCGCCAAAAGCCAAAATAAATCACCGCGTTTCTATTTAATGCGGTACTTAAATAAAGTAAGGCTAACGTCGGTTATAAAATGATCGGGAAAAATGTAAATCCCGTGGAATGAGCCAAATATTATGGTGTTTGGACGGTGTAGATGATATATCTGTTCTGAACTAGAAACTGTGGTGTGCTTGCAGACGGTAATCACTTCCTTAAAGAAATGGACGAAGGAACTCTGAAGGACAATCATTTTGCGGAATACTATCAACTCAATTGGTTTCTTGCCAAAAACGGACCGGAACGATAGAGTTCTACTCATCCCGTCAGAGCAGTTTAAACAGACAACTGCAATCCAGTAGTAAAAAATCAGCTCTCTTTCGTTGGCAAACACAGTTATGATAACCCTTAGAGTTATGCACCCTGACCTGGCCTATTGGATTTATTCTGCCCAACCATCTAGTGCACTTTTGCATGGCTGTCCCATGATTTTTCGATTATCGGGTCTTTCGCCTTGTTTAGCTCAACCAGAGCAGGGATTCCTGACAACCACATGCTGTTGACTAATGCACGACATCTCAACAGCACGGTGGATATTTTGGATGCCCTGAGACAGCCAGGGCTATATATGTGACTGAAGGTTAAGTGATTCTGAGATTTGCACCCTTACACGTCCTCGAGAAAATGAATATGGCTGAATTTTACTTTGGCATGGGTCAGTCTCACGAAAGCAGTTAGAGTAGGTGCAGATGAGCGCTCGTTAAGAGGGGTTGTCTCAGCCAAATCTCAGTTGCATCTTTTGTTCATACTACCCTTCAATTAAATGTGCTGTAAATAGATCAATTCAGATCTCATTTACAAAGGTGCTCAATATTTCTCGACGTGATCGATTGACAGCCCGTTACCGGTTCCACCCTCTGTCGGGCTCACCAGCCAGTTCCGTTCCAAGAATTTTCCTGTCTTATTACGTACTTGAACACCAAACTGGAATTACGTGCGCATCGGCAAATCTAGTTGACGAACGGTATAAAGCAGAAAATTTGTTATTGCCCAGTGGAGTCTCCTGTTAATACCAAATTAATCTGCCTGTTGTTTGTCAGCACATGCAGCAAGTTTGGTGTTCACATGCGAAATAAGGTGGGAGAAGATCAAGCACCTAGGACTTTTCGATGACCGACAAAATATTGAAACAATTAGTGAACTTCTCAGGAATTTTCATAAACTTCATAAACAGTGCTGGGTCAAGAAAACTGGTTACCCAGTACTTTTATGTTGGCGTTGGATGATTATATCCACCATGGCTCCTGCTGATGAACACATATTGGGCGATATAACTCAGTAATTTTCAAAAGCAGCATTAGAGAAAGCAAACTGAGAAAGCTGCATATAGTCTATTCTACATTCTATTTTGTTCAGATAGGCCGGGGTGTGAGTTTGCTTTCATGGAGCATAACACTATTGAATTCATAAACTGTGGTTCCTCTGCCCTCATGTTTGGAGGAACCCTGTTACCAATAAATGCATCTATAGCGCTTTCAAGCTTTGACATACTGGCATTGTTGATATCATTAAGATGATTCTTAAGATGATTCTACAGAAATCATGGTGTGTCGATTAAAACATCCCTGTTGCTCAGTCACCCTCCTGGACGTCGAAAAATTGTCACTTGCCTTTCCTTACGTTGTTTCTTTTAGAAAATTTAGAAAATTAATATTTCGTCTATCGATTGTTCCTAGCCTTACAGTATGGCGAGTAGAGCTTGGGTTGTGGTTTATCAGTAGTGAAAATTTATCATAGGAACACTTCTGTAACGCAAATGCACCAGCCCATTCTGCATATAGTTATTGTTTTTAGGCCGTCTGACAGCTCCCAACAGGCACCTACATGTTTGCTCGCTGACCTCATACTTTCGGTTTTATACCATCTGCACAGGTCTGCGCACAGCGGCCTATCCGGCTCCGCGCAAGTATATATTTATGGTTGTTTCTTTTGACTCTGTTCTTCCATATGTGTGTGTTTCCCGTTTCAAAGGATCCGCTAAACCTATCGCTCAAGTACAAGACCAAAGAAACCGTGACAGCGCCCTCACCCTGTGGTTCAAAGGACGAGTTTGGGCCAAAACTGCGACCATTGAGCTGCAAATCCTCAATGAGTTTAGCGTTGAAGTATCTACAACGAGCACGTGCCACGCAGCATTTTCGGGTACAGTGGTTGCGCAGTGGAGTACCAAGCCAACGTGGTCGAGCAATGTTCGTGTCATCCAAATGGAAACGCGTAAAGGTGAGCTGTGTAAACTTGAGCACTTGTTTGACCGAAGTTAGAGAAGACGGTTGTGTCTTATGTCGTCGGTGTTTTGCATCCAGCCAACCTGACATATTCCTCGTATTTGTCAACCAATATTTATGCACGGCACAGTGAAGACTTGTTCCGTTTGTTTGACATTCGTTCTTTCCTATGCACTAGCAAAGTTGAGTTCTGAACCACTTTTCATTCTCAAACACCAATTTATATTTGGCTACGCTAGACAGAACACTACGATCACTGTCCACAGTGAGTCATGTACTCAAATGCAACCCAACAAAACACGGGTTTTTACAGATTTACGGACCTCGGAAAAACGATTCACTGAATTGAGGATGTCCAGTCTTGGAGGCAGATGAAACTTACCACAGAACTTCTCGTGGGGAGGTTCTCAACTCCTGTCATATACCACCTGCGTTTCTATTGTAGGTAAGGTTAGTAGAGTCTAACATGCTTTGTCTTCGGTTATTAGGGGCCAAGTTTGAACGAAATGGCTTATAAGAATAGGTAACAAAACGTCTGCGCAAACTAGAAGCCAGTAATAAGAAAAGTGAATCAGATCAAAAAGCTTCATTTAAGATACACGAGGAAATTTGCAGAGGCTAACCAAAGAAAGCCGAACCAGAGGTGCACCATATGGCCACGAAAGACCTTTTTATGAAAACAAAGAAGCTTGAACTCTCTCAGAGTAACCGTTCATATACCAAAAACTGAAGGCAACATAGGAGACGTGTGACTGCAAAGGTTCTGGAAGCTTAAGTCATCAGTGTTGTCGCAGCGGATGACAACACAGGGCGGCTGACTCACTTGATTCATTAACTGATTCATTCAGTTGGTTCATTGGTCAGGTCAAGCTAGTTGTAGAGGATAACCATAAAATCACAGGGAGATGGTGGCTTCACAAGCATTGTGGGCACCCTGCATAGACAGCTTGGGCAGCCACATGAAAGCAGAAATCTTTAGTAATATTACAATGATCGGAAGCAACATAGTTGCTGAGTATACCAACCTTCTGTGAAGACTGATAGAGAGATGAAAAGCTATGGGACTGCCTTAACGCTGAAATACTACCTCGCATACTTAAACAAACTCAAACACATTTAGGATGGATTATCTTTGGGCTGTCAAGACATGTTAAATGAGAATCGGCGGGGGTAGCCGATGGTATCACACGTGGACTGCAAGGACCGTCCTCCCACCAGTTGATTCATTTTCTTGAAATACTGCATCATTAGCCACAAACGTTTACAGACATTTAGCCAGCGGCGCTAGCCGATCAGTTGGCGGAAGACTGAAGCGGTTTATTTAGCCCGCAAATATCCCTCGTTTCCATGCTCGTGCTGTCCATGGCGTAATATTGTATGACGTACATTAATGAATTACGAACCAGCTCAAAAGATGAAAAATCAGCTTGCACAGAACATTAACCGTACTTTAACTGACTGAAGCCTAGTCAATGAAAGTGCGGGTGCCGGGCCCTTTGTCGCTGCGCTATATGGGAATACGGAAAATGATAACACCATTTACTGCATATCGAGTTTTACTTCAAGATATCTCTTACACAGACTGTAAGAGTGATTTCCAATGATACAAAAGTCACAGTTGTCCTTATGAGCTCTTGCAGATCCGCCTGGTTGACCTTATTGGAACGGTACCGTGCGACACTGTCAATGAGTCGGTCACACCCAAGTTTAGGGCTGCTTGACATCTAATAATACTGGTCAGCAAGAAATTAGACAGCATTGATTACCAACTCGACTAGCGGAACTTCGAAGATGAACGCGCAGTGGAGCTTACATTTTATCCAGGCACGTTGGTACCCCTTTGTCTACCATAGAGTTCCAAAGTTTCCGTTGGACTTGCACAAGCCGAAGCAAAAATGCAGACGGAAATCCTAATAAATCGAGACTTTTACTTGTGTTGTATACCTGCATTCATGCATACAATCTTTAGACTCCGCTACTTTCAGCTTGCAATACTCCATGTCAGCTAGTTGGGCAGAGGGATCGTTATTCGCCTGGGCTACGCATGTTCAGACCCTGTCGGATTTTTGAATTTTGGCTTCATGTGTATTAACCGGCATGGAAGAAAGTACTGCCCGGTTAGAATAGGATTTTGCTCTGTGTATGAAAAAATATTTCGCTGCCTAACTTATAAAGTGAGCACATTTGTTAAAGTTCATTATATGAGAGTTCTTGTACACAGTTGCTGTGACAACAATGGAAGAATATGAGCAGATCTTACACACACCGCTGACCACTGAGCTCAACGCTGTTCGAATAATTGTGACCCTGTGATAATTCTAACAACACTAGCAGCAGTCTTTTGCGTCGAAGAGGTTCACTCTACGTTGCACAATTCACGGGCTGGCGGTCTCTGTAGAATTTGTATCCTTGGCTCAAGTGGACTGTTTTAATTTGAATGTGGTGATGCAATTCTCAGCAGTCGGCTACATCCCCCCGTTGTGTGAGGCCGTTGCTATGGCCACCACCGGTTTGAATTTTCTCATGCATCCACGTGAACTTCGTTAATGCATGCGCGTGTGCATGCTTTAGGCGTGGAGGAGTGTGCCTACATTTAAGTTCCAAAATCAACAAAGTTTCGTTCACCTTCGTTGTCAACCGAAAAAAAAACATTTTTGTCTTTACCTAGAGACCCACACCTTGTTTCCGTCTCCGTTAGTTTGATTTTACTCTTAGTCAAGAGAAAAAGTGTTCCCAATTTTACGGCTGATTTGCATCATCGTCAATCAGATAACGATGTGTCAGTATAAGTTCGGGAGCTGGGCTCTGCCTGGACCCAGTTTTTATATAGCTTGCTACTGAGAAGCATGTTGGTAGCTCAGGTAACATGGTCGTTGGTTTGTTCGCTGAGCTGGGCAATTCGATTGCGAACGTTTCATAACCAATCGAAGTGACGTCATTTGTGCCTTGTTAAGAAGCCGAGTGGTGCATAGCTGAAGAGCCACTGACCCACCGCTAGGCTCTGCTGCGCTCCTTACTAAAGCAGTGATAGAGTCCCTCGCTTGACGACAAAATGTTCGTAATCAGATTACCCATCTGATCGAACAAACCAACGACCACAAATGTATGGTCTCTGAATCTGGAGGTTGGCGATAACGTACCTGGTTGGAATATGGGTGTTCCACCGTACTTACGGTTAAATCGGTTTGAGTCCATTTTCTATATCACGTGATGTACAGTGGTCAAACCAGTGTCTGACTGCCATGTGTACAGCTACTTATCCTTATCAGGAACTGGTCTATCGCTGCGCTGACATGCTCAATCACAAAAAAATTTACTTCGTTTTGCTCGGATTCCTCTTCAGACAGAATGAGGTAGCAGCGTGGATTTGCTAACCAAAGAAAAATCATCTACGGCAGTGAGTAGCCTGGTCTCCATTGCTGTGAATTCAATGTTAGTCCCAGCGGTATAGACCGCAGAGTAACTGCAAACTCAACCACGTAACCCAAGATTTTTCAATGAATCACCCTGTCAACGTCGCCAAACTCGGAATTGACACGGTTCCAAGACTGATCAGGTTTTTGCGGCGAATTACTCTCTAGAACTAACCATAGAATTAATAAGTCCCAACATCTAACTCCTAAAACCCCTCTTTCACTTTTACCTCGACATAATCTCAGCCAAGCCGAATGTGTCAAGTACATATACTTAAGGACGAAAGTAAATGGGCATCAGTCCCAACTTGATACTTGAATACATTCAGTAGTTTATAGCTCTCCACATAGAAATAGACATTTGTGTCTTGATCCATCGTCTTCCTTGACCGCATAACTGCAGACTTTCGTGGGATATAAAATTGACACGAGCTGTTCACTACTCGTACCTATATGATAGTGACTTCACTGCTTGAAAGAGGTGTCTGAACACTTATGTCATCAGTTACTGAATTTGACTTTCTCGTTGATGGCCTACTATGACCTTGTTGCGCCAGTCAGCATGTACTTGCCAAATGTGGGGCTCGGAGCATAGCAACCGTCGTCCGTCATAATTTGTAATCAATAACTTCAACCCAGGATACCGTGCACTATTCCGTTTTATAACCCAACTACCATCTAGGTTCATATCACAGCAAGATACCGAACTGACACACAGTGTAGCAGAATATTCCATTGCGACCGAGAGACGCACCTATTAGGTCTCTTGGACAGTCTCTCTGATGGCACAAATCTGTTAGACGCTGGGTAGCGCACCAAGCAATGAATAAGTATAATGCCCCTCAAGTTTTCAAGTTGCATTCTAGTTTCGACCAATTGTAAAGAAAAAAGCTGCTCAGAAAGGTGAATAAAACGTATTACAGCCTACTCCGATGTCAGGCAATAAGATTCTGCGAGCTTTTTGTCAAACTTTGAGAGCTGCCACCCAAGTTCTAGGCAGACATGACCTTGGTCTGATCTACAGTTTATCTGCAAGCAATGGAAGATGGGGGCAATTCGTGTGTTGTGAAGTAAAGAAGTTCTACCTTTTTAATCCATTCATTCTGCAATACAACTTCAGCAGTGAGTGAACCGCGCTAGAAACGGTCTGAAGCCACTTGTTAGATAAATGCGATAAGAGTGGGTTTTTCGAATAACATGATGTTACTTATCAAGTATTCATTTTATCTTAAGCATATTGGGGAGACACTGTATTCGAACAGAAGAAAACGCGCTCACCCTCAAGCTAAGTTGGTGTTGATGGCAGAATCGGCTGAACCCTAGACAGCTCTCCTGTTTATGACACTACAACCAAATGCATGCCTCTTGAGTCAACTGGAACGGTACTCATGATAGGAATTATAAATATCGTATCAACGGGAACCTAAAGAGGCTGTCTTGCAGCCCATTTGGTCGAAGAACCCCCATAAAGGAAAGGTTTGGCCGAGAGTTTTCCTGTTAGGGTAGATTTATTCTACAAATGAGTGCACAGGCCTGCCTACGTACAATTTGGTGTTCAAGCGGGAATTCAATTCGCTGGACAGTAGCCTATTTGCTGCACCTCAACATGCGCGAAATCGGTAATGGGCTGCCTCGGTGTTCTCAACAGTCTTACAAGTAGCGTTATTTTAGGAGAAGACACGTAGAATTTGGAACGTTTTGGAACCTGCCGTAAGCAAAATGAACTTGTCCACATAGTCTGTATGACGGTATGTATGACTGTGTGTATGCGGGATTCAAATAATTTCAGTCTCACAGAAGATTGCACCCCTCAGTCTAACTCTATGTCAATCGCAGCCACTCTTTCAACCAAACGAATACTTTGCGCCCAGGTCCTTTTCAATGTCCAATGACCCTTCTCACTTACGGACAACTCAGCTAAACTGCCAGATACACGACCAAAGCTCACGATTGTGACTAACTACTTTTGAAATGATTTAGTACTTTTGTTAACAATGAAAACTCGTTGTAGTTTATTACTGTCTCTTTGAGTAGTCTTAGATGTTTCTCAGCCGTCTCCCGTAACCAAAAACCGAAGTAAACATATGCGGAGTCAGACATTCATTTATGCTCATTTTCTAACATGAGTCTAATGAGCCTCCGGTTGCAGATGGTTTTTACAGACAAAGGATTCATTTGAGTATGGCATTAGCAATAGCTTGTTAAGTAGTGTATTGGAGAGTGTCACTAGAGAACTGATCACCTACGGATTTAAAGATGTATCACACTAACTGTTCGGAACCATTCATATGAAGAAGCAACATTCGTCAGTTCACCAAGTTGGTAGCCACTGGGACTAGTGTGAAGGACTTTATATATGTGTCACTCGCTTCTCTGTCCAAAAGTGTTTAAGTTCTCTCCATAATTGGCACCGAGGGATGTAATCCACAGAATCAGCTACGCAGCTAATCAACAAGCAGCAATGGGAAGTATGTGATAAACTTTTGTGAGTCATCTTCCATCTCAGAATAATCTTAAATGAAAACCGAAATTCCAGATGGGTCATTGTCCACTGAGGTGATGTAATCGGGTTCGGGGTATAACCAAACTATTCGCCATCGTAGTAAGCCAGAGTCATGGACTTGAGTGAACTGATTGAAGCCAACACTACAAACAGTTGATTCGACTAAACAAACAGCTCGACATCACCTGTATGACCGCTTTTCGTAAACAGCAACAGATAAATGAAAAGAAATCCAAGTGCTTTGGAGTGAATTTCGCCAGCTGTTTGCGTGCATAACCGTTTACAAACCAAGAAGCATTTGTTATTTCCATGAACACGAAAAACAAATGTGGAGCGCGCAAATTCACACCACTTGCGAGCTGTTTACTGTGCAAGAAAGAGCTTTAAGATCTTTCATCACAAACGGTAGTTGTGAAGAGTGTATCAATAAATACGAGACAAACATGGCTGAATTCTAAATGATCTCTTCCTTTCACACACTGTGCAAACAGACAAAGTTAGTTTCGTATGGTTTCGATAATGTAGTGTTTTGTTTTCCAAGACGGATGACCACCTCCAGAGTTTTGGCTGAGAAGTTCGGTCAACCATTTCGTTTGGAATAAATTAGCTGAACATATCTTATGATACCGAAATACGAATGCATTCAATATTTTTGGGGTAACTTTTCTACTCATTTGTCAGCTATTTGCTCTATAATCCTTTGGGGAAGACGTTTTTTTATGAATTTACTTACCACTTAAAGTTCTAATATCTCCCGTTCTATAGAACCAAAGTTGGAAATTTATGAGAGCCAACCCGAACAAGTGCATTCACGAAAAATCAATACACCATACAATTCTTTACTTTGTTGAAACACATTTTCTTGGCGGCGAATATTCCAGCCTGACTGTATTTAGCATCTGGAGGCACATATTTTTGTCATTGTGTAAGCAGCCAATCCAGTGTTGACAAAACCATCCGAGAGTTCCGTTTCTGTACGTACACAGAATGCATTTAAGTTCACCGGGATGAGCTTCCCGAACAGACTGACTAGAAGCAGCCCCACTCAGGGAGGTTGCTTCTTGTGGAAGGTGGCCTACTCCTGCTTTAACTCAATAAATGAAATAATAATCCAAGGGTTAACCAAAATGATCCCCTATAAGGGCGTTGTCTGCTGCCGGAGAAAACTGTTGTCAGTGTTGCGGAATATAGGTAGCTCGGGTGCGCTGCTCGATTGTTGGTCTGTTCGCCGAGCTTGGCAGTTGGATTGCAAACGTTTCACCACCAATCGAGGTGACATCGTCAGTGCGGGGTTGAGTGATGTCACCCCAATTGGTGGTGAAACGCTTGCAATCCAACTGTCAAACTCGGCGGACAGACCAACAACCAAGGAGAAACCTGTGTCTGAGTGGCTGAATTATAGCTCTGCATAAAAACGTGAGTAACTTCATTTCCTTCCACAAGAATAGCGAAACCGATGGCAAATAATTTGACTGCAGTCATTATTTTTGGATTTTCTTAATTGGCGTATCACTTTGCAAGCGTCACAGCTAAGGTAGAATTTCAGATGATTGTGCATTATATGCTACGTGTTCCAGCTGAGGAAATCCGCGTCTGCTTAAATTTTCCTCTCTCTTCGTTTGTTTTTCTACACTACACCCAAGAAGACTCTGGCAGACGCCAACTGCGTTCAATTACAAGCGATTGGCTTGAATCAATACTATTTTCAACAGAGAGTAGACCAGGACTCAGCAGATACTTTTACCTTCTGCTATCAGATTTTAGAAGCAAACTTTTTATTTCGAAAGAGCTGTTCAAAAGTAAGCAGCTAGTTAGAAAGATTACTCCGACTCATGCGCTCAAAACCACTTATTGGTTATGACCCCCTAAACTCGGTCTTCTCCCAGAAGCAACCATACAGCTTATGCTGGTTCAAGTAGTCTTTTGAAATGTGTATTCATGTACCCATCGTTTGAACAGACGGCCTTTCCACCTTACATGATTATTCTGGTTGGTCCGAGTTGGTTCGAGTAGTGAACTCGAATTTTGTTCTTATGACAGCTCATCAGCAGTGAGCATCCTTAGTTGTACCGAGTACAGTTTTACTAAGAATGGCTGCGAGACTTCTAAAGGTAGAATGCAACCTATTAACTGCACGAACCAACATCCTGCAAACGAAGTTTGACCATAAAACAGTTTGAGGGTCATGCGATTTGCATATCTTGTATGTTCACTTGGGTCTTCTAGTCTGATTTGGGAAGCCTGAGACGCGTCTGTGATTTTCTTACGTTCAAGTTTTTCCCCACTTGTGAAATGAAGCTTGGACACTGTGTTGGGATTTTGTACCAAGTGATCTAAAATATAAAAATTCTCCTTGTCCCTTAATGCTGATAGTATTCGTCCTCAACTCGCTTTACGCTGTTTCCTTCAGTCCAGCTCTTTTCGAACAATATTAGATTTGGGGTCATCCGATACGTAAAGTGAAATCACTCCGTATGTCAGCCTCATGACCTAAGGCTGAGACGAAGCCAGGTGATATTTGTCGTCCTCCATCTTGTATAACTCATTCTCCAGAAACTGTCGGTATCTGGAGATGGAAATTGTCTATTCCACACCTTTTATGAAGATATCGTGAGGCAACTCCTGAGGTTACCTATGTGTTCACGGGAAGCTGTCACCCGAGTTCACCTCGTACCTGTGGGTACCGAAAGTGGGTGCATGTTGATAAGGGACTTTCGGCAAGAAGCAGCGTTAATCTACAGCCGAGCTGGAACAGGAGCGTGACCACTGCCACAAGCATGTCCACTTTACTGATTTCCGTAAGATCTGATGTAGGATGTCGTTATTTTGCTGATCGTAACCTGCAGCTCTACAGGAGACTTGTCCGCCAGTTAGGAAGTAGAAGCATATCGGCAATATCTGACCCGAACATTCATTCCCCTGGTATCCTTTCGTGGTATGTTTTGATTGTTTTTTCGTGGTCACTCACATTTCTAAGTAACTCCCAAATTGTGTAGTATAAAGCTAGCACTGTTTAAATACCCCAACGAATTAGCTGAGTGCCAAGTGAAGGAAATGGTTTTATACAGATCACAGGTTATAGAACTTCTGTGCAGCCATTAAATTACTTGTCACAATGGTAATGGTTTTCAAACGAAGGCAAAATAAGTGTTTTTAAATTTAAACCATTCCCATTCTCATTGGTAGCACAAGTCAACGCAGAAATATCTTTTATACTTCAGATGTTTTCCGGTGTTTCCTGCCCTGCAACGCAGTGGAGTCGTCCTAAGAAACCAAGACTCCAACATCTAACCTGCTTTCCTGTACTCAAACCAAAAACCGACAAGTGGAACCAAAACGATCAATTTCCGAGCAGCTGCAGCTCAACAGTGCCAGAAAACATAAATTGTTCAACTACAGAAAACCGGGAATTCCCAAACATTGATACCAAGTTATGCTGCCCCATATGTGCCCCAACTCTTCCCAGTGATTTCACCACGTTAAACCAACTATTGCAACATCTGGCTCTGGTCCACGGCAGCCAAACACCTCAAAAGCATTCGGTTACAGAAAATAACTTAACAGAGCAACTACAACTGGTCTGCACAAAGCAACAGCAATGTGGATTTCAAGTCAGTGATTTGGCCAGTAGTTCCTCACCAAATGGCATTTCGGTTGATTCTAATGGGAATGCTAATTCCGGTAACCCTGCTGCTGCAGCCAGCCACGAGCATTATAACGCATCTCCCTGCGTTTTAAACACACCACCAATATCCTCTGCCACTCCTATAAAACAAACAGAAGAACGGCTTTCTCGATGTGTATTCCTTCCCGTAAGTTCGCACGCCGAGAGACAGCCCGCTGTATAAATATTTTACTCATCTGAGAAACACCTTCCCTGTAATTTTTCTTCAAAATTGCTTTTGCACTCCGTAACACATTCGCGGCAGAACCCAGACAGTGCTGTGAGACTACACTCGCAACTACCACCGAAAGGGGAATCGATTTCCTGTGTTGCACTTGTTTATATCTGTCCACCTAACAACGATAACTTGATTTCATTTTATCAAATATGTATATAGTAGTGTTTACTAATGTACACAATCCGGCGCGGATTAGAGTTCATCGAATGTCCAGATATATAAGTAAACGAATTATTACCGTACCTCCTTTTTTAAAATATAGAAGTCTAAAAATCAGAATTCCATTGAAGATGCCTAGCTGCATTATACAGGTTCATTCCAGTGCGAATAATGGCTCTGATTCAGTACCCTATCACTCATATAGCAAATGAATTTCCAACATTTCGGGGACTGAAAAAAAACTTCGCAGTGAGGTTGCAGTGTGTCAGACTTTTTGAGCCTCTCATCAGATGAAGGTCCATAACCGACTCACGGGAAGCTGCCTTTTTCCCGAAAGTTGACGTTTCGTTTGTTGTTCCAATTTTCAGCTTGTTTATTATCGGTAATTACTCGCACAACTCGGAGAACGCGACCCTGAAAGACTTCGTTAATTGTTGCAAACCAGAAGTTGGTAACTAAGGGCTTCTTGCGGATGATCTTGAGGAGTGTAAGATGACGTGAAGCGACCAATAAAAGGCATTTCTTGAAACAGTGATCCGCATATCGCATGCATATGACAGTGTGCCCAAAAGCTTGATTCAGCTGTTTTTACGTGTATTTTTTTAATACAAAGAAAGTCGGTGGATCTCTTAACCTAAGCACTGATCCGATGAGCTTATAGGAGTAAAGTTAGAGTGTTGAGAATTAAGGTACTACAGATTTGCTGGTGGTTTTATACTCTGCTAGGTTCATAAGCTGAAGTCGGTTGCTGCGAAGATCCAGGAGAAACCTATATTATTAGAGATGACGCCGACAAACGCGCAGACAAAGTAGAGATAAATGCACTATCAACAACAATTTTCAAGTAGTATATCAGGTTCAGCTCACTTTGTCCATACTACGTGATTACCTTGCTCAGCAATATGAAACTTTGGAATAGATTGTCCATACCGCTAGCTGCAATGTGGTAACCAGCGGAGTACTGCCAAATAACTTGAAAATTTCAAAAGCCAGTTTACCCATGCTGGTATGCTAATTTGAAACGTCCCAAAAATTTTGCGGTAATGCCAGAAGAACCTTTTTAGAAACGGCGTTACTCACAGGTTGGATCTTCTTCTTTTGTATATCGTATTGTTGCGTCTTAGTTTACCGTTCGGTCTTGCACTTGGTTCATGAAAGTTGAAGTAAACTGCGTTGCGCGTTAGGTTAGCTGATATCTAACTGGTGCAGTGTTGCGGTGCGGATTGGTCGCCTCTGTTGATAAGCGCTTACACATTAGGACACGAGCAGGCCATTGATAACTTTGTAGTGTTCAGAGAGATTTTGACTGAAGAACAAAATATTTGCACTGTTTCCTTTGATTAGATGATTGTAAACGACATCCCGCGACACGTTTAGTGACAACTGAAGGACAAGTTTACCGGAGACTTCGTGCTGAATGTAACTGCTTCTATACAATTATCCGTGTGAAAAAACAGATGTACATTTGATCAGTTTACCATAACCCCCTTACAATCGCAAAAGCTAGCAAACAGAACCTAAACCCTTAAGAAAGGGACAAAATCTTCTTATATATAAGAGTTTCAGTAGTTAATGACGTTCCTTTTAGTTTAATAGACTTCACTCATCCAGCCTCCAGAAACAAGATGCCAGTACCGCACCCTCCTGGTTTTTCTAACTAGGACGTTTTAGTCTCACCTTACCCGGCGTCTGAATTTGACTCTCCAACCCCGGTGCAACTCAGATTTTCCGAGTTACAAATTGATAATTGGAACGTATGGTTTTTCTGAAGTGCTTGTATGCCTGAAACGGATGTCACGAGTTGTTTGAGCTTTTTGGCGATCCATGCCCACGCCTAGTCAAAAATCTGTCCTTTGAACATCTCATGCGAATGACGCTTCTCTTTCAACCTGGTTTTACTCAGGGATGGAACTCTTTATTAGCTTACCCTTAGAAATGATATTCTTGTGACACGAAGTCGAGATAGCAGGTTACGTGTATATCCTGAGGGAGCGTTTGTAAAGTCGTCTGAAATGCCACGGCAGTTTACATTATTCGTGAGTACAACTGGCTGGATATTTAAGATGTACAAAAGTTATCAGAAATCTGTGCAGCACACTGTAACACAAACAATTGCTAAAGCTTATAGGAAAATGTGAGTTGCAAAACTTACTAGTACTTGGGAGGTTACTTGGACGGAAACGAGCATACAAGCCACCGAATGTTTCAGGTCCATTTCGTTTTACTTTTTAGCAAGAGGGAAAAACGACACTTCGAACACAATACAGTTCTAGTCCGCAAGCATATCAGGTTGTAGGCATGGTGAATGGGGTCGGAAACGGGCACAAACTATTCGTAAATACGCTTAAGTTTAGCAGTCCTCTTTGGATGGAAGTATCTGACAAGACTGAAAACTGTGTTTGAGCAGCTCAGCTCTCCAACGTTTATGTCACAGCCCCCCCCTGAGGAAATGTGACGCCTTCAAATGACATGACCTCTATTGGCAGTGTGGTTGTCACAGCAAGTCCTCTCTCTCAACCTGGAAAAGTTTATCAATATCCAGGATTTAACCATCAATGAGCAGTATAAATCAGAATTTCCCAACACTCTTGATAAGATTATTGTGTGGCAGTTGTCTGTCATCTATCTTCCAATTCAGACAGGAATTTCATGTGAACAATCGGCCTCCCAAATTAGCAGGTCAAGAACTTCGTCTTTCTATTCTTCCACAAATCTGGACGGTTTGACGAGTAGATGATCTCATACTATCGAAGAAGGCTAGAAACTCTGGCAAAGGCCACTGAGTGAAATCTCTCGATAACAGATACAAGGTCCAATACTGGCATATATGGTTGTGGCAGAAAAACTAAGCCGCAGTTTGCAGACGATAAGAAATGCAGCTGGTAGTTGTGCAGTACTTATGATGCAAAACTAGAACGAACTAGCCAGTTTGCGGCTATTTTAAAAAGGCTCAGATAGCGGTAAATACTTTCATTTGCAAAAGAATTTTGTTTATGGTTTGCTTCAACTGGAGGGTGAAACCGATCTAAGAGTTTCAACAAATTTATGAGTGGTGTGTTACGTTTGAATAAGTTTGAGATAAAATTTTTCAATTAAGTTTAAGGATGGTTTTCTATGGGACAGTCTGCTATTGGCTTCAGCGAGACTTAAACGAGGGATAAAATAGGTGGACTTGTTCAATAAAGTCCATAGGGCAGTTTCAGGTACTGTGCTTCGCCTGACACACTTCGTTTTTCTCCGAGGATGGGGGAGGGTAGTAGGTGGCGACGGTATTACACTGGAATGGACTGGTTGGGTACCTTCGCTAAAGGGCGAATATATCCAGAGGAGAATGTATCATATTTTATTTGTGGCTGGCATGCGCAATACCGGTGGCCACACCTCCACACACTAACTCCAGACCTCTCGACATCTCCCACCAGTTGAATGCTCCGTCCTGAAGTTCCCGTCCTGGGATACGGCAGTGGTAACATATCCGATTTTATTGAACAAAACTTTCATTCGCTGCTATCATTTCATTGTCTGACTGCGTTTTGTACGCGTACAATCAACACGTGGCTGAGTAGGAAGAACAGTGTGCAAAATGATTTTCCGAACTGCGTGTTGTCGACTGCCAATTCATTCTCCATAAAACCATTCGGCGACGCACTGCACATTTACGATCTCATTTCTTGGTCAATAGGCTGATGATGAGCTGATTCCAAAACTGATAGGAATCCATCGAAAGAGCGAATCGAGCGATGACCCAGTCTTTTACTAGGATTCGGGATTAATATGGCATCTCGATATTAGAAACGTTCTCCACATCAAGCGGCTAGCCTGTAGGTGTAACAATGGGGTTTGCTTCAATATAATATGCAATTTACACAATTTACGCACTGGGTGTGCATCAGATATTGTCCAACAATCATTCCTGTTCGAATTTCTAAATAGTCTGATTCTAGAGCAGATATATGCTCCAAGCTCTGTAGAAATCTATGGGAACAGCCGGAGCCATTTCGAATCCGCAAGTGCCAGATACAGCGTCATACCAACACTCAAGTTGGAAGAAGTTGAAAGGGAACCTTAGTATCTAGCATTGAGGGCTTCCCACAAACACCCATTTATCTACAGGAGTTGAGGCACATGCTTTCAGATGCCCATTGGATCATCAACCACTGTGAAAGTGGCTAACCGTATTCAGGTTTGCAGGAAGCCTTCAAGCCAAGAAAAGGATCATTCTTATTTCACGACTGGAACAGTTCTGAGCCGACTCCCGTTCTCAGATGTGCTTTGTATATCAGCTAGCAGAAACCCAGCTGGAGTATGGCATTCTGGATAACTTATCCTATTGCGGAGTATAAAGTGAGTTTATGAAAATAGGTAGCAGTGTTACAAAGCGCATTACCGTAGGTGTTTTTTTTCAGTACGCACTTTGGCTGGGCAGTCGGCTGGAAGGTGGAATAAGAGGTCAACCGGTCGGGAGTCGAAATGGTCTTGAGCTTCTTGTGGTGTGCTCGTGTGTCAGGCGGTTCGTGTCACGGGATCAGTAAAGCTATTCTGATGACACAAACCTGGTTTGTGTAAACGCATTGCAAATGGAGACCGAAGTGCAATCCAAGTAACTGCGAAAAACTAATCTCTTGGTTTCTGTTGCAAGAAACCGACCTGGAGTGATTCAAATGCAATTTAGTTGAAACATTCATTTTAAACACAGTATGAAAGGCTATGGACAAAGGAGAATCTAGCTGCTTTGAAAGCACTCTGAAGGGGAGAAAACTCTTTGCCGAAGAAGCCAGACAACAAGGATGTGATGGGTGTAATGTTAGAAAGTGAACAACAACAAAATGATATCCCTGTTGACACATCTGAATCCAGACGAGGTGAAGTTGAGCGTGTGCTAACAACTAAGATAAACTATATAAGAACTAATAGAGCTGTCATCTCAAATCCCAGAATTTCCAACCTACCTAGCGTGCACAAGAATGCTCCTTGCCGCATAACTACTGAATACCTAGCGGATTTGGGAGAGCATCTCTGTTTGCTCTTTTGTCAGAGTAGTCTCTGTGGTAATTTGTAGAATTTTTTCTGGTTCGATCGATTCACTAGACATCACACCCGCTTGCAGATGACTTTTCGGATTAGATGGATTTGTGGTGCACATATAATTTACCGTAACCTTTTAACTCAAAATCTAACCACCACTGACGCAGTCGTTATGGTATCTTCGTTGCATCCCTCTGTCGAGGGATTTTGATGAGCAAGCGCAGCAGTAATGAACCTGAAAACATGGTTATCTCGAATAAGTTCACCAATATAAAGAAGACATCATTGTAAGGGGCAATTTTCAGTTCCTTAGAATTTGTTCCACAGTAGTATATTAGAACACTCTTTTAAAGGGCGTCTTCGGACAACGACCGACCGATCGTGAGCATAAAATATTGCACGAACAAGCTTCACTAACCGCAGTATGCGGTACTGTGTGCTAGCTCGTGTCCGTTAAAAGCATTTTTCATGTTTTTATGCTTTTAGCACACCCATTGGCTGGGTTTTTATGAGGCCTGCTTTTCAAGGTTTGAGATCGGATCGTTTTGTCGTCCGCATCTGCTATTCACCAAATGCGCATTTGTCTTCCTGGATCAGATGATGGCTCACAACACAACCGCTACATTTTTGATGGCGACAGCCTATGCTACTTAACTGACATATAGTGGCCTATTTAAAAACATTGATTTGGTTCATTTTCCCGTTATCGAAAAACAGCTCAGAAACTTGTGCATGTTAGTTTCCAGATGTTTACTTTTGGTATGGCCAGCTCCATATGTGTGGTCACCGCCCTTTTCGAGCTGTCTGAATAAGGCTAGGGGGACGGCGACTTCGAAAGGATGCTGTCGTGAATAGTGGGTTTTCCGTAAAGTAAACTAGTGGTTGTGATTTAAAGTGCCACGGATGTCAACCGAGGTCTTACATTAACAAACCATTCAGGGACTTGGATACTAGGTCGTCTAAAGCACGACTTCTGTAAACAGTTGAATGACCTTGCACAATTGCTTTCTACCCATAGGCATACATAGACGGGTTGACATCCATTCGCAAACCTCGGAAGCGATCAGAATTTGACACTACCAATCTCAATATTTGTTGTCTATCTAAATGTGATCAGTCGTTGCTCATTGGCCTCGATGGTGTGAAATCGAGCTGCTTTCACTTCCACCGAAGCTCTAGTTGGGCTATATCTCAATGGGGATTCCTTACTAGGGCGTATGACTTGCTACCCTGATACTGCACTACTGTTCCATCTAAGCCTGGGCACGCGATTACTTCACGTTAAGGTATACTCTGGGCTGATAATCAAGGATTGCAATTATCCAACAATCTGCAAGCAAAACCAGCCTCCATGACTGGAGGCTCAACTGAATCCAGCCAAATCTCTCGTTTGAAATGGTCTTCTTCGTATGCAAAGGAGAATATTTGGCTAATTTCTTCCAACGTGAGTTAAAGAGAAACATAAGTTTGATGGAAACTCAGGGACTGTACTTACATGCTGAGCCTCGATAAGGACAAAATTGGCAATTGGTTTTTGAAGGTCTTCAGCGACCTAGTGAGTAGCATGTTACGTTTCTGCTCCATTGATTAATTCGTCGTTCGCTAATGTGATCCAAGAATTACGAATAAGGTAGCATTTGAAAACCGATGGGATGAAACACAACTAACAAGAAGGAAATAATAGAAAGGCAATAAAAATGGGGTTCATGCGAAGGGATGGTTTTGGTTGGATGGTCGGCAGCTTTTGAGGGCCTGTTTGAGGCATTTATACTGAATAAATTAATGTGTATGGGTTTAAGTATGTTCTTGTTTTATATACTTGCCACAGCAACTTCTGGCGCCGTGCCCTCAGAAGAAAGAGCATTCTGGAGATGGTGCGTTATTTCGTAAGCTGATCCAGAAGAGGAACTATTTTGGCAGATAAAGAATCGCTGGACATTTTATTGTCTGGCTTTGGAGAAATAGGAGAGAGTTAGGCATTACCAAAAGCAAAGCTTTGGGAACCCTTTTGGGAACCCTTTTGGGAACCCGTTTGAAGGTACCAAAAAATTTTGGCGGCAGACCACATCACTCTCCGTAACCGAATGAGGTCAACTAGCTTAAAACGCGGGTAATTTATCTGCAATGATCCCATAATGCTGAAGAACCATCAAGCTTCTCCACCACTGAACGAGTGTTGCAAGACTACAGTGAGGGAATCGGAGTTCGCTCTACATTGCGCCATCTAAGAAAAACAGGTCAGGCGGTATCCTTATGCTTGAGAATGAGGCTCCTACACAAGTTCGGACGGATTTCATGTAGAAAAGTAAAAAACTTTGCACTTCTCATGGTGACGAATAATTATTTCAAGGGGTTTCTGTTTTATTTTCGGTAAATAGAGGAGCGGAGAATGAATTTGATCCAGGAATTTGTGGCACACTCTGTATACAGTGTGAATAAATAAAACCGCTGTCCCCCCTAAGTACCGTAGAACGGAAAATTTCAGGGTGATTGGCTGTGTGCAAATGAGAGTATTTGGCGAAAACCCACTTAACGGTGAGCACAAGATTTTGCGTTCCGCAGCGGTGTCATCCGGCTCTTCACACAGTGGTCCACAGCATCTGGTTGCTATCCACAGAGTCACAAAATAACACTTAAACTTGAAAACAGTTGATTATGTAAGAATATCCGGTTTACTTTACGGAAAATTGTGTTTCTTCCGAAACTTCTTCACTATAAGCGTGCCAACAAGATTTGTTTGCAGCCTCTCAAGTGCTGGTCACTGGAAAGATGCAGCAACTCATACAACCTAATTCTACATGAAAAATACCATTGGGATTAAGCATAACAATGCAAAGACAAGTTCAACTTATGAAGTGGTGGCACCTGTTTTAACCACCCTGGACAGACTCTCAAGTGCCCCCTTGGAAATCATGTCTCGGCCGGCAACCTTCAAGAGGCTGAAATTATGAAGCAAATCAAGGTCAAATAGTTATTCAACTGCTATGGTCTACAAGCTTAAATGAAACACAATGGTTAGTCAAAACTTTATATTCGGTAAGTTTTGTTGGCTCAGCTTGTTATGTTATCACTGACCAAGCTGGTTAGGTAGTGAGCATCAGAAAACGAATAAGTATGCACATTTGACCGAACCATAGTGGTGTTTCAGCTGCTGGAAAATTGATAACGCTTGGTTGATGGAATCGCGAGACTTGCACTTTAAATAATCATACCGATCGCCATGGAATGTTAACATCGACCTTAGGTGTAGCTGTCTTATCAAACTGCGTGAACGCCAAACGGATAGCCTTATCAGCTTTGGATCGATTTCACCCTCAGAAGAGTTGACTGCACTACACAAATTGTGAAGAGAATATTAACTATCACACATGGATTAAAGAGTTCCTAGTGTAAACATGGATGAATATCAGGCTCGGATAGCTGCAAAAATAATTCCCAAAACTCACCGAAGTTTCCGTTGACTAAGATGACTATTTTTACGTGGAACATGAATAGTTATTCAATCTTGCTTCTGAGAATAGCGCCGGATTCACACTTCTTCCGAGTACTGAAGATTCACAAAAGTAACATGAGGTGATGGTGTGCAATTCATCGTTTAGTTTATTCTTATCTTATCTAATTTGAACGTTTTTCTAGCTGACCTCAAAGAAGTGAAGATTTACTCGTTAAGTCAGATTTAAAACAACCAACAGAAAGCATGTCTTGCTTGGCTACAGCAAAAACAGCTGTTCGCCCTCCCGTTCTCAGCTCGAGTTTAGTTTCCTCCGTTCGTATTCTGCCTCTTCGCTATCGGGTAATTTACACATGCGCATATACTGTAGTTACATGAATGTCCAAGATACTTGCCATTCAATATTTTTCCTCCTGGGATACATTGCACAGCGCAAAGCGTGTTTATGGGCTTTGAGCTTTGTGTTTCGGGGGCAAAGATCAATCGGTTTTGGGCGGCATTTTACCTGGACGCATTTACCGGTGCCCAAGTTAATCGTTTTCAAACACATTCACTCCTCTGAAGTATTTGGCCCATTCTGTTTTGTCGTCTCCCGCCCCTCACTCGTGCTTTCATATATGGCAAATCGTTCTCTAGCTGGGATTGTTAACAGTGTCAGTTGTGAAAACGTTTTATTATCCTGAAAGTCACTTAAATTTCTCTTACCTCTGATGTGTGTGCGCGCATGTATACCGCACATTTACTTGGAAGTTTTTAGGGGAGGATCATGATGTTCGTACGCAGAGAAAAAACACAGATACATTCAAAAGTGTTGTGTTTTCGCCTGTGATGTTGCTCTCACCCGCTCACTCTCGATCGAAAACGACCGTAACACAAATAGTGCTCGGATATCGCTTTTGGTACACAAACCAACTTAAACAGACGCCGTAGGAAAACAAACTGTTTGGTTGGAATATTTATTGAACCGCACATAGAGGTTTGCTACTACAATCACGGGTTTTTGGCATACTGGTGAATTCCGTTCTCTAATGGTGGGATGCGTTACGACCAGCGGTCCATTTCCATGCTAACTGTAGAGTTATTTCAAACTCTGTTTTGAAGTGTACAGCATAGATGTATGGTGGCATATTAAGTGACCAGTTTTTGGCCAGTCAAAACTTAGAATAAAATATTACTGTGATTAAGTATTAAGCCCAAGCAAAGGGTAGAAAGCGTACGGCAACCCATTTTCTTCAAAAGGATCCAACTACAGCAGCCTTATTAAGGTGGAGTTGACGAGACGAGCTTGATTAAGTAGGTGCAGTCCGCGTAACCTAAGAAGACCGCTCGCCAAGTTGAACAGGGAGAAGTTGGTAGTAGGCCGTGTGCGATTTCGAGTAACCGTTCCATACTAGTTTTATTAAACAAAGTTATCTTGAAAAAAATACTGTGCTGTGCTAGTCGGGAGTATATCAGTAGGTTTTTGAATACGAGGGATTCAATCAATTTTAACAGGCTCAGTCATAGATTTACAATCACGTTGCCACTTAATTTTGGAATCGTTCATCTCATATTTCGGAGATTAAAGCTGCTCAATGGACCCAAAATGGAGCAAACCTAGTGTGAGCCCTTCCACTGACTTCGAGTAAGCGCCAGATACCACTTTTCTTGGCTTTAACAACACCACGCATTATTGGAGGTCGGTGAGTAAACACAGAGGAATTTTCGCAGATATTCTAGGGGAATGTTCTCAAAAACAGTTGAACAAGTAACGAAGGTTCATAACTTCATCGGAATGTTTTTACTGCTGCATGGTGTTCAGACTAAAACATAATCAATTCTAAGCCGAAGAGGGACGAAATAATGAAGTCAAAGACCTACATTCTGTCGATCGTATGACATTTATATGATTTTTTACATTTCTGCAAGCAACTCTCCTTTCGTGAATTCACCAAACAACTGAATGTTGAGAGAGAGAGAGAGAGCAGTGCTACTTGTTTTAATCCCATAGTCCCAGTAATACCGACACGTCCACACAATTTCCGTTGTCGCGATAAACAAAAAGACGAAGTAGTTTTGTCTGAGTAAGGTCGCGTTTTATATCTCTACCAAACGCACTTAAATCGAACGCTTAAGTGATGGTGACTGCAGTTCACCTAGGGTTGAGATGAGACTTAAAGTGACCTTGTACCTTGCTCATCAGAACTAGTGGATGTAGATCACTTGATGACCTATACCCATCCATCATTTATTTTCTACTTTTCAACAAGAAGCCTGACTAAACGTGGTGTAAAAAATCGTTGCGGCTGGAGTTTAGCAATGGACGCATAATATTTTACCAGACAGAGCTTCCAGTAATGCTTTTACCCAGCGCAGAGATTTGCTCAGGTGTCATACTTGAAATAAAATGGCTTTGCCGACTGAATCAGTAGCATTGTGAAATGAATTCGAGTGACTGGCTACTTCCATCACATCTGCGGTAAATCTACCTATTTCTGTGGTTTTGTGCGTGATGACTTCTGATTTGAAAAAAAAAACAACGAACCTTATCCTAAAAACAATCACAGATTCCGGTTTCGCTTATCAGCCAACGATATTTTTCGCCATAAATCCGCTACCATCGAATGAAAACTGGATAATTTTTCATCATCATTATCATCGTCACTATCATCATTGGTAGCACAACACTGACGCCTCACTGTTGTACTTAAACGGTTTTTAAGGCAATAGTTGATGTGCACCGCCAGCTAACCCTGACCAAAGATTTACGAGAACGTTCCCCAATGGGAATGAAATAAAACGACTCAAATCGGAATATCTATGCTACAAAATTATGGAACAACCCCGTGATATCATCAACCTGTGGGGGTGTTCCACGATTTATTCCGTATGTTGCACTTCAAGACGTCTGTAAGTAGCTCACGTGGTGGCGGGAACCTGAACAGCACTCCGAGCGATGCTTCTGACTGATGCTTCTTGTTTCAAAGCATCTATTAATTGAGTTTTGGATTCATTCACCTTTACAACCTTGTACAAATACTAATTCGGTAAGTTCCAATGCTTCCTGAGAATCAAAACAGTAACTGGACAGTCCAAAATCATGAAGCGGCAGAACACATGAAGTAACCATTGCGAAATGATGTGTTGTCTTGTCAACCTGTTCAAAGCATCCAGAGAATCGTGGCAGTCTGTTGCAAAAATTATTCGGCTCCCAGATGTGGAGATCAGCTTTTGATACTGCTCACTTGCACATGGAAACCAAAGAAAAATTGTCCAGCCAAAATGGATTTGTTCCACATGGGTGTCAGGCTCATAACCCATCCAAGGATCCTGGTCAGTGATAAAGAATTCCCGTTCATTATCCTTAATGTTACGCCTCAAACACTGACTTCAGATAGCGAGACATTTAGTTCAGCATAGCTGACATCCTACTTGAGATCGTTTGAGCCCAGAGTTTACTCTGTTTTCCTTATTTATGTGTTTTAAAGGTTACGCGTCCACTTAGTAGATGTGTTGACACCAGGAACTGATCCCATAGGCCCGATGCGCCTGCAGTTTAATATGGAACATTTACAACTTGCTGAATATGCAAACCGGTTACATTGAGTGCTACAGAGTATTCTGGTGCGTACATTTGTACGGTGGAGGAATTAGTGTTGCCACTCGTTGCCCCCGTGGCACATGGGGACTGAATATTCTAGCAAGACAACCCAACGACTCACAGCGTCATCGCCACCAAGAGTGAAGCTTCGCTCTGATGTAGCTCCCTGGTACTGGAGAGACCCAAATCGTCGTTATAACTTCAGGCTGATTGCGAACCCGTGGGAAAGAGCAGCTCCCCCAGTGTACGTAGGCAAAAAATCCATCAACCCAAGACTGAGTAGGTGGTTCCTCCTGAACGGAAATGCAGAAATAACATTCAAAATATTACCCAAAAATAGGGAGAAGTGACTTATAGGGGTCTCTGAGTAACATAACGGAAATGTAATCATCATCATTATGAGCTGTAAGAACCGCGTACATATCGTACAGTGGTTGTAGCTGCCACAATTTCGTCCACCGATGATTTGAGAAGGCGGGGTAAGTAGCTGAGTATTGGAGGAGGAAGTTGTTAAATTGATGGGTAAATACAGGTCTGTCAGTAGACATTTAAGTGGGGGGATTGGGAAGGGATCTTTACATTGAACGCAATA
>SJOL01006353.1:240430-250706 GCA_004794785.1 Opisthorchis felineus | reverse complement strand
CCGGAACCTACTGAGACCCTAAAACTTCACCAAAATTTCAATAGGAAAGCCGGCAAGCATCCAGGCCAGTCAGTCATTCAATCAATTCAGCAACAGCCTGGATCGATGAAAGGAAAATTCAAATAGCGTGAGATCCATTGTAAGTGTTGCACTCGCTCGTTCGCAAAAAACCTGTTGTATTACTCATCGGTGAGTCTTTTTTCCGGCATTAGCCACTGGAGCGGGAACAGCAGTCAGATATAACAGTGTTAGTCACTGCTAAGTTTGATGCGTGATCCAGTGATAAGTGAATTGCAGTGTTATGTGCTGATTGTCTGAACATCAGACGGAAAGTCTGTATTTCTTGAGGTTTTATGTTCCCGGAACTTAAGGAGGCGGTATGTCAGGGTTTCATGGAAGTTCAGTAAGGTATTACAATCACTGACAAG
Source organism: Opisthorchis felineus (assembly GCA_004794785.1). Classification (NCBI taxonomy): domain Eukaryota; kingdom Metazoa; phylum Platyhelminthes; class Trematoda; order Opisthorchiida; family Opisthorchiidae; genus Opisthorchis; species Opisthorchis felineus. The sequence goes on along the minus strand of SJOL01006353.1, from coordinate 250,278 downwards.
CTGTTACAACAAGCATCAGCCAGGTAGCTAGCATTTGACTTTTGGTGAGCCATGAATAGATCTGGGTGGCTTGATGTTAGGTGTTCAATTTTATAAGACACATTGGCACCTCCACTGCTCATAAGCCACTCATAGCTCATAGGTTAAGTGTCCAACTACTCGCCGGAAGGTTGCGGTTTCGAAACCCTCTGAGTTTTGTGAGACACTCGCTGGTGACATCTCCCAACAAGGATGAAACAGCCGTACAGTGCTTCTCGGCTTTTCAACATAGGTTGGCTTCACTGACAGGATGAAATCTCTGTTGAATATTACCAAATCTCCTCACTTTACTATGAATCAATGAGTAGATCAGAGAAAGGATAATTTCACTGGATGTAGTTAATGTCCTTCTGAGAAGTCATCACTCGAGGAGCCAGTCAGTAGGTGATCAAATAGGTAAAAGCCCTAAAGGAGGCAGCTGATAAGCTCCTTGCTGGAAGGCTGTTCTATAGAATATATGATGATCCTGGTTTGCTGTTTGTTCTTTTCTGAATACAACTCATACTTGCAAGATGCAGGAGCGACACTAAAAGTTGACTGAATTGCTCCGTAGCACTGCCACAGGAGCGCAGGTGCTCCCAGCAAAAGTGCAACCCGCTGATGCTTTAAAATAGTGTGAGTTTGCCTGCTGATTGCGGATCCAATACGAAACCTTGAATTAAAGGAACTTCTTCGATTGTTGGCTGCAAACAGAAAACAGTTGGCTCCAAAAGCCTGGGGAATAGTAGAAGGGTACCACTGTTTATTATGCAGGGATATGCTACAGTTTATGGTTAGGCACAAGTGAACGACCTATTTGGGAACTATTTTGAACGACTACCGACCCCATATTCCACTACTAATAAAAGCATTTTGACCAAAGTTTTTCCCAACTATAATTAGCTATTCAACAGTGACTGATATGCTTTGCAACGCACCGAAATTGAAAAAAAAACATTCATAGTTGGAATGTTTTGCGTTCATTGAATTTTCCCAATTAGAACCATAACAAGCATTATCGCTCAGGGCAATCTGGTCTACGCTAAAAGCTCTCTCTCTCTCGCTTGTCCTTTCTCACTGAAAGATAACGTGAGACAAAACTTGTTTCAGCTGGGGAACGGTGTACCAAGGCTAGTAGTGGTGGACGGATAAAAATTGAAAAATTCCCAGCAACCGTCATACATATGCTTGCGCAAATCACAATAGGAGGACGAACATGACTGTCATTTAGACTAATCGGCTCACATCAAATTCTCCAAATGCGCGGATTAGCTAATCGCTTATTGTTTCCCTGCTCCTGGTGCTTATGTTGTTGACGATGATAATGTAGTCTGGAACTGGTTCTGTCTTATCCCACCCAACCCTCATTTCCACGCATAAAATGGCATCCACAAGTATAGTCCTCTTCCATCCCCCCAGGCTCCGAAACATTAATGACAACCGGTTTCAAGACACTGTCGTGATGTGTAGTTGTACTATAGTGATGAGACTTTTTGAACAAATAGGCATACATGAGGAGGAGAACATCGCAACTCTAATCACTGACAGACTGCATCAGGTTTTCGGGATGTGCACAATCTCACTTTAACTCTGAGCGGGCCGTTTTTTCAATTACCATCTACTCGTGTCTGTGTTTAGTTCCAGGCATACAGATGCGCACATAAGTTTCCCATTAAAGCAAACATGCACCTGCGGAGCGCTGCACTCCGATTGACAGCATACTGATTGCACGGAATGATAATAACGTGGGAGCTTTTACCATTAAAAAAACAAGGTCTGCTCAGGTTTCCTCTCGACAGAATTTTGAGCTTCTAGGATAATATCCGAGTAGGATAAAGTTCATCAAACTACCAAGTGTCAGCACGAGAAAATCTCCGCAGATCGGCATCTTACCACTCAGCATGTACAATTCCGTGATGAAAGCCTGTCCATTAATCATGACACGGAATGAGCAGTCTTTGCGATGTCACAATGATACTCAACCCAAAGAGCTAAGTGCAAAGAAAAGGAGTAAAGAGTGAAGTTGGTTAAGACTCTCTGCTAATTACATGCATTTTTCTAACGTTAGTGTGATATGAGTGGCTACGTGTCTGGTGTTGAATACAGCCGAAGACATGTTAAACAAACTTTGTTTGCTGCGGTATTCATGATAAGTATGTATATCATATGAACAGGCATTTTGTTAAAAATGGAAGAGCAATTTGAAATGAGAAGTCCAAGTATACGCAGCATAAACTAAAAGACATCCCCTTTGATCCGTTTATCTGACCATCCGTTCCAGCTGAGCTGATCGGCCGAGTTGGTGACCTTTCGTTCGCACTCCATGTAGATAAGCCCCAAGTCAATATGTTGGTTGGTTGAGTTCGTCGATCAATTAGAACGCGACCGAACGAGTTCACAAATAAAACTAACTATCCAAAGGACCAGTCATACTCAGAGGTCGTCACCTGGTCAAAATCACTTAAATGATCGTTATCGGGCACTCACCAATGCCTGCACAATGACGGTGCGCTTGATTACAACCCAGTGCCATGCAATGTTGATGCCGATTTGCTTGCCGGCAAAATATTCGTAAAATTATTCCAAACTCAGAGAACAACTCAGCCATCTCCTACACTACCCAAGTCACCAGATTCTTCTAGACATGAAGTAATTAAACCTTTCTAATGGTTTGCACAGCAAAAAGCAGAAACAAAGTTAAAACCGGTAATCGTTTTTCTAAGATGTTTTCCTGTGCACATTAGAGAAACTAAGAAAAAGCTTTTTAAAACTTCTCAGTACTTGATGCCATTTACAAAAAGAATAGAATGGAATATCCAATTAGTGGCCCATTCCTCTAATAGATCGCTTTTGCAAAACACTGTCAGATTGTTAATACTAATCCGATGGTTTGTGCAGGGCTATAAGTTTGAGAGAAACTGGTCAACTGAAAACCACTGCTTTTGTCATGTTCAAACCCATAGTGGCCTAACTAATTTCTATCCATTATGCATGGGTGATTTTCAGGTTATTCGGAGTAGACCGCTTCAAGTAGACATAACTTTTCAGAAAACCGACCGTCTCCGATGAACGCACAACAGACTCGCAAGCGAACGTGAATAATTAATTGAACTATATTCACACTAAATGTGCTTGTATATACAGCTATCCTGTAGACAACCTCTTACCTGGTTCAACATGTAATTTCATCTAGATCCTGCGAAAGTTACCTCGGCAACGAGTTTAATCCAACCAAGGACCGATAAATGCTAGCGGCAAGGGTACCCAGTTGTCAGCTGCTAACCCATGAACAAATAGATTGCAACTATGTCTAGGCCTAACGCACTACTCATAAGGTTGCCTGAAACTCTTCGAATGGAATTTTGTTCCATTCTCCCTGTAAATGAACATAATCGCTGGAACTGGGTTGGTGAATGGTTTGAACCAATCGTGATTGTTATCACTTTGATCCAAACTAACTCTAAAGCCACAGTAGGGAATTATGGCTGCTTAGTTTAGTGGTCGCCTGAAAACAAAAACCTGAAGTTTAACATAGAGTTGTTGCAGGACGAACGCGCTTCGGACTAAAAGCTTGTGACGCCCAGGAGAAATGTGTCATTTATTAACAAGTGACTTAAGGCTCGCAGCGACCAGATAAATCTCATTTAAATGCCACGCAACTTGTTCTCGAGATTTCTGCAGATATGTCGAAACACTTTAAACTACTTGTTAAGTTTACTGGCATATAACCACTGACGGAAAAAAACCCATGCAATCTTAACTCCCAATTTCTCAATCCTACCAAGCGCTGATGTATAAACTTTCCTGTCCATTCAACACCGGTAGCGTCCAGTAACATCAGATACAGGGAATATGGAGGCCAATGTTGGGGCCACCGTGGCCAAACCATTCTTGAGATGACATCCCGTCGAGGTATTTTGCTAGATTTTCTTGGGATGTGATGGATCCATTTCTCACCGCAAACACTCACTGACCAGTTCTGGCAGCTTTACCGTGTATATGAGCTAAAGAGCAAACCACCAGGTAGTAAATTTACATAGCGAAATAGAATTAGTCAACGAGTTTAGTTGATGAAAGAGTGCATTTTTACTAGAAGTTTCTTTTTCAAGCAATGGTGAAAGTCCTTGGAAGCGGCCTACGTTAACAATGTTGCACATACGAGGCATTTTAGCATTTGCTGATTCCAGAACTGATAGTACAATGACAGCACTTCGGAGCCATTCACTTTCATGGGGCTGTCTGCGGTTATGGTCCTCAACAACTAAGCCATTGGAATTTGTCTGTATCTACAGAAGACTCAAACTTTCTGTGCAAACTGGCCAAAGAACGAAACCGATTCACTGGTTTAAGACAATTTACTCATTAGTTCCTCTGTAAAGGTTTACATTCGCTGTTGGTGATGCACATCCAGAAGTGGTAATCTGTCACATTAAAAATGCATGAATATCTTGAAAGATAAACTTTGACAAATCCACATATCTCGACTACTCGACTAACTAACATTAAGAATGCACCCATAAATCGTTGTCGACGTGGAAAGAGAGATAGAGAGTTAGGGAGGGACGAAGCAGGAGTAGCGAGTTTTTTGTCCCATGCACAGATACGAGGATAAACAACAATGATGATTAAGCTAATCTGGTTGTAACCGAATGCTGTGTGCGCTACGAATAGCTGGTTTCGTGGCTGTGTTTGTGTGAGGTGGACGGATGAACAAGCCTTGTCAAAATTGCAGAAGCAAATTATAATCCCAATTCTCGTGAGCGTGCACTGGCCTGTGTGCTCCCTTGGGTGATGGTGTGTATCCGTGTGTATTATCATGCACTAAAATGTGTGTACCTTAATAATTCAGTTCGGTCGGTTTCTGTTAGCTGATAAATTTCACGTTCGGTTGCACAGTAGTAGTAGAAATAGTGGCAGTGGCAGGGGTAAAATGGTCTAGAGGTGAAAGTGAATTTGTAAGGATGGGGAGGGTGTATTAGCAAAGCTAGTTTTTGATCTACGAGCATCAGTTATTATTTATATTCCAAGATCTTCCCTGAATTGGACATAAATCTCTGAGAACAGTAGAAGACTTGTGTGTTTGCCTATTCATTTGATGGATGAATAAGAAATCAGTGGAAAACAGAAAAATAGAATGGACGAATTGTTTGTATGTAGGGAACTAATTCCTCTCACTTGTGGCAGCCTCGGAATGGCTTACCATTTCGATCAGTAAACTTCTGTGTAACTCACCTGATACATAAGAGTACCGTATGTCCTTCATTTGGGGAGCAGAAGTGTAACTGTTCTTGCCAAGTTATACGTCACGATTATTCCGCTCTTTGAAGCGAAGTCAACAGAGGTCTCGGAGTAAGTTTACTCTAAGGGGTTTTCCCCACCGCACTGGTCAGAAACTGAAAGTTCGTTTGTGATACAAAGGGCTAAAAACAGCCATCAAATCGTCGGGTATTCATTTCAGCGTAGTTTATATTTCGTCCAGATCCGACTGGAGCATATCATTACTAAGCACTTTACCCAGTGAAAATACCCTACGGATTTCCGTCGAATGGTTGGGGAAAGCGTTATGGTCTAGCTGATATTCGACCTGACAGCGTTCGAAGTGGATTCATTCCCATAAGGTTTTGTATTTTTTCTATTTCGGTATGAATGCAATTCATAGTGCAGTGCTCGGAAAGCTGTGAGTACTTATCGTCTCGCACATGTGATAGTAATGGGTTGCAAGAAGTGTATCTGCAACCGTCAGTTTATAAAAAGTAAGAACAAACCAGTTAATTTAACTGCAGCGAGATCTTGACGTTTTTGCCAATATTTCATGCTGAAACCGAAATAAAACTATGCTGCAAACCAAGGAGAACTGTCTGGAATCGTTGGCAGCATGCACATCAACTTCTAGAGAGAATCTAGCTCTCAATCATCTGGTTAGTGCTTCGAATATCTAATCAGCATTCAAATTATCTAACCATATCCATACTGAGTTGAAACAGCGATCCTTTGAGCGTAGCTGAACACAAACTAGAGGATGGAGGCTGTAAGAAAAGAGGTGGTTTGTTTTGTTAAACAAATTTCATTCTAAGGGGTCTGTAGTGTTGCCTTAAACGATTATGCATGAATAGCACGATTACACTTGAGATGAGCGGTTTGACACTAAAGGTTGCTCTGACAATCTGCAGAGCTATAGGGCACTTTGGCCATTGTTTTTCAGAAACCCATACCTGTCGGTGTTTATTCGTGCGGCTCTATCAGGCTAGGATAATAGGAAGACAGACTGGACACCACAGTAGTCAAAATGTCTTTCATAGACGAAAAGTAGCGTAGTTATGTGAGACTCAGAACTAATGGTTATGAAGATGATATAGCCCACTGGCTAGCCCAGTGCGCTTGAAAAGAACCGGAAGGTCTCTGCAGCAAGTGTGAAAAAAGTATAATCGCCGTGCGTTTTTCGCGCACACTCTTAGTGATGAACATTTTGGGGACTCGAAACTGTTTAGTGGGCAAGGTGGCTTTATACTGAATTAGTTGTTTGGGACAAGCAATAGCTCAAGTAATTCTACAGTGAAGAGATTGTCTAGCATGATGGGATCCCATCTGGCAGGATGCTTTTAGGTTGCGCATCACAGGCTCACTTTTTGAGCTGCTATACTCTGGCATTAACTAGATAATTCAAAAACTTTGGTACTGTGTGGAGATTTTTAATGAAGATTTGTCCTGCAGTTGGAGTCAGTGTATGCTAAAAATTGAGAAGCACTATACAACTCTATCAGCTTTTTTGGGAATCATTGGCAGTGAGCACCTCATGGAACACCAGGGAGCCTAGATTCAGCAACCCCTTGACTAGTAGTTTGACAACTTAATCGTCCAACCACGAGCGGCTGAATAAAGTGCGGTCAGCTTGCAGTTAGACAGAATACAGCGTCACTCACCCTTAAATCACAAGAGCCCTATCAAGTGGTCACATATTGACTGGATCTTTGAGATGGAGGTTTCAATCATCTTCCTCAGACACTGTTGGTACCATGAGGAGGTTTGGAAAACTTCAGTTAAAATTTCGTTCTTTAAGTGAGACCAGTCTATGGTGAAAAGAAAGTTCGAGGTTCTCTGGAGGTTCGTGAGATGCAGACTGCTGGTGATTCCTAAGAAGGATGAAACAGATGAAAACAGGGCTTTTCGGCTTTTCAGCTTAGAATGACTTCACTTATAGGGCGAGTTTTCTATTATGCTTAGTGCGCTATGGCAGACACCGAATGAAGCTGTTGTGAGACAAGTTCTTACAAGCCACTGGAACCCCGGGAAAGAAGATGTATACCAGAGTAAAGCTTAAACCTGGATTAAAAATTTCACAGACACTACCGGTTCGGGGTTGGTCGCCATGTACTGGGACGCGTTTCTGTAGATGGTTTCCCCACAACCAAAAAGTACCTCATGTTCCAAATAATATTTGATCTTCATTTACTTTAAATGAAATATGTTATGTACCCCCATGGATGCGAATCTACCTCCAATGACCTTAAATGTGACCGTTCAATATTCCCATCCAGTTTAGTCCAACGGCGTTTACATCAGTCCGAACTGACGGCTGTAGTCACGAATTAACATTTGTTATGAGTTTTGTCCCTTAGAGTCAGGCCATTCCAAGTCATATGAACAGTCGTGGTTAAGAATTGTCCACCGCTGAATGTCATTTCGTTTCGTTTGTAGTTTAATAAGATGAGCTATTTTGAGCACTTGGTCCTACGCTACTTTGCATTCAATTCGATCAAATATCCTTTCTTAGCCTGGCACGCGCAAAATGAACGTGGCCCGGGAGCATCTTTTGGTCAGGCTTTACGTGAAATTCAAAACTCAGTGTACTCATTCATTAGTAGGTGTTCGTTACAGGGGTGGCTATGGCTCCCTATGACCCTCCATTTAATCTGTGCGAGTGATTTAGCATCATGACTTGTCTTCTTCAGAAACAGACGGAAAATGTCCACGAACAATTTAATCGTCATCAACTTGTTGCTCTTGCTGGCGTCTCAACTTCTGTCGTAGTCTTGAACGTAGTCTTGAATGTACGGTGATTTTAAGGAAACTCTCCAGTGAGTGATACACGAAATCGTTCGCATCATGTTGCTCATCTTCGGGCATTGCGCATTTATAGTCCGGTCCACGGCCTAACCGACGATATACAAACATGATATTTCACGAGTTATGCGCCTATGAGATATAAGTGTAGTGGAAGACGACATTCTTAAACCTACAAGCGGCTAAAAACGGCCTCGTGGTAGACAACCAGGTCGTATCGTTTCCAACGCTTGCAATAACCGGAAGATAAAATTTAATTTCTTCGTAAATATCTTCGTACGATTTTGTCCGTGTGGAGTAATCTCCCATCTTTCGTGGTACTCCTGCCAGGTGATTGACCACCTTGTATATTAATAACTAGAAACTGTGGGTGGATTAATACGAGCAGACCACAATTTATAGCATGTAAATGCTCGTACTTGTAGACTTGTGCGAGCGGTCAGGCTAATAGTGATCATGTGATTAATACAGTCCATCTCATACTGTCTAAATATTGATAGTACGGATTTGTTCATCAGTGACAAACAACCAATAAGCCTTTTCATATCCTCATTGAACACTGCAGATTTTGGGTCACGGAAACACCAGCTCGATGGCTACGCTTTTGTTCACGATAATGTCTCCAAGGGACAGTATGAATATTTTTGTTTTTCACTTTAACGTTGCTCAGTCCATCCACTCCTGGCACTCTTGACCAATTCCTGTGCATTGGTTCCTCTTACACCTTTAGTATGGCGTTGGATATTCCGCTTTATTTAAATGTTCCGTTGACTGGTTTTTGAGGCATTTCCTTCACAATTTTGTCAAGGATTGGTGCCCATAGGCTGCTTAGCATTCGGAGCAAACGTTTATGAACACAGGGTGAAAAATTCCTGCGTTTTTCTCCATCGCTTTTACCCGGCCTGAAAATGCAAATTTTTATTACGTACTTTGGATGGGTCATTCTCTACTGTCTCCTAAATTTTCCAATTAACCATTTCTCTGCATATGCATTATGTATTCCCCCTTTTCCACCGCTATTTTGCTGTTTGAAACTGCTTATGAAGTGCCATCACCGCTCGCAAGTATGAACTACCTGACGTTGTTGCTAGTCACCATAAAATGGCCTTTGAAATGACTGTCTAGTTTGTACTGCGGCATTCTGACTCCCGATTTTCACTGTAACTGCTGCAGGACGTTTCGTTTCAAACTGCAACAACAAATCGATGTTCATCAAAACTACTTTGGTCAAGGAACACATAAAGTACTATGCGCAAATATCGTTTAAGCCTCGTTGAGTTCACCAGAATCCATATTTCATAACGTTTTCCCCCGGATTCAGTTTAGTAATGTCTAGGAAGAGGACATAAACTATCATTCCAGAAAGATCACTTGCAGTTAATGGAGATCTAACGGATGTCAGTTCATCCGGGTCCGCTGCGGCTAGTCTGTTCAGTGAATAAAAATTATCAAACTGAATGATGAAATTCTGGTCAAAGGACACAAGTGGTACTGGCGAATTTTCGCTGGATTTCTTGATTTTGGGAAATTGCAGGACATTTCGCAAATTACTGAGTGTTTTTTTCAGCTACTGGTGTGATCATAGTAGTATCACGAGAATGAAGCTCCACAGACGGCCCTTTGACGCATCGCCAGTGAGGGTGCTGTATTTAGATGACTAGAGTGTCCCCTAACACCAGGAGACGAATACAGGGTATGCTACCTTCTAATCCTTTCAAATTGGTTCTGTATACCTGAAAAACAAAAATAAATTACTAGCAGCAGAAGGG
>SJOL01006353.1:165845-229076 GCA_004794785.1 Opisthorchis felineus | reverse complement strand
CAATAAGGGTGAAACATCTGTGTACTGCTTCCTGTCTTTTCGACGTAGGCTGCCTCACAGGCCAAAATTCCTTTGGTAAACAAAATATTTGACAAAAAGGGAGTTTTGTTTATAGCTACTATATCTGAAGAGTTTTGACGGCATTTTTTGCATTCACGTGCGTCTTCTGATGTTCCTCTTAAGGTCGTTTCAGTGTTACGTCATGGGTAGTAGGCGTGAAGAAACAGCGCAGAAAGCAGTCGAAACAAAACATGTCATTAAAAATAAGTTAATTTACTGTTGCATGATAGTTCATGTTATTACTTGAGTTAAGTGCTCTCCTAAGGACGAAATATGGTGTCACTTAACATACTTCATGGCGTCATTCCTGACATGGGTCTTTCAAATTTCTGGGCCCTCCTGTACTGCCTTCCTGTACTTTCAAATTTTCGCATAAAAATCATCAATGCCATCCGTGACACATGGGCTCACTAGAATGATATTCTGATTTCTTCTATTCATGGATTAGTGTCCAACGTCCTTCACCTGAATTAGTTTCCTTTTGTCACACGTGTCCGTCACGTGTATCCGAGCGCGTCCTGAGTAAACGCATTCGACTAATTTATTAGTCGGTCACATTCCAGCCGCTCTAATTTCATGGCTTCAGTATCCCTAATCCGCGTTAGAAATAGTCAATTATTCGGATCAGGACACGAGAAACAGGTGGTTGTTATGAACGTATTGCAAGTTGTGGTTATGTATGGCTATTGAGTTGAGCGTGATGATGCACGTGACATGGACAATGTAGAAATTCGGGCGAATGACGGGAACTGGAGGCCATTCGGCGTAAAGCAAAAGCCATGAGAATGAGATTATCCATTCAGCACCGTAGATGACTTCAGGTTCACCGTCCATACTATATGTAGCAGCATAATGTAGTTCACAGAAAGTGAAATCTACAGTCTAAGAAATAGTACTCATCTAACGAAAATGCCTGTTTTCTTGAGGACCATAAAGAAACCTGCCGAATCAAACAAACATTTAAATGTTCACTCCGGATCAGAGAAATCTGTGCAACGATTTCTGGATCACTCAAAGTGGAACGCAATTGCCAACAAGGTGCATCGTGAAGTTGATCTCTTTCACGCTTCTTTTGGACACCTTCACCTTCTTTGGCACCTTCACACCTCTGTCCGTCGCGAATGCACCAGGTTTATCATCTGTGTGGTAAAAGCATCACGTCACGATAAGAATGCTTCTCCGTTGAGAAGTTTATTACAGCTAGGCGAAACGTACGGAATAAGAGACTGAAAATATGATAAATTGACATATATGGAACTATAAAGTTATCATGCTGAAAACCAGTAGATGCCACGGATGGGCATTGGTGGATTACGCATGATATGTAGAAGATTAGGGGGAATACAGGATTCAAGTCAGTCCACATGACGCGGAAAAACCGAGGCTGCCCTCGTCGCTAGAAAGTGGTCTGTGCGTTTGAAAGTTCATCAGCGAAAGAAAACAAATTCTATGTACTCGTCTGAGCCTTCGATATTCTTTCAAGTCCATCAGTAAGTCTACCTCTGGCACACCATCAAGAGGAGTGAGAGACATATTTTTATGTCAAACGGCGAATTCATTCAATATCTAACAGATAGGTTGTCTTTTTACTTCCGGTTCGTAAGAGAGAATCTGACACCGTCCGGATTCCGGTGCACCTTCATTAAGTCGGCAGGCAACTGTATGAACGGTCAACATTTATTTGTCTAGGGCGATAAGGAAAACGTATGATTAAGAGTACAAATGACTAGTTTGCCTGAGAAGTGGAAAGAAGATGAACGTCAGCATCAGCGTGACTATGTAAGTTTGTGTATGTCCATTATTATATGGTTGTCCGTCTAATAGAACCTCTACAAGAATGGTAGACTGGACCGTAGATGAGAAAGCTTGAGGATTGTTTTTTTCCACCATGCCCGTTTGGATAAACACAGATGCGAAGAACATATGGACTCCTGTTGGCAAAAATAACTCTAGTAATACAAAACTGACTGTTCCGGCAGCTCTGTGCACTCCATGGGGGTCGCATTTATTTAGTTGACAGCGGAACAACTGCAGACTTTGCCAGCTTCACGCACTCAGGCAAGATATGTGTGTGAACTACCACGTGATGACGTCTACAGAAACTGCTCGAAAAGTCTGAGGTAATTATGGTAAGATCATGCTAAGTATTCCAGTCCAGTACTATGTTACAGTGTGACGGCTGTCCAGTCCATGGGTGCAGCAGTCTTTGTGAGGTATGTGTATTCGATTTTTGAAAGCTGCTTCCTCCAGCCGGTTGAATCTTGGGAAGTTATGTGCAGTCTCCATCAAAAGTTAACCCTTCGTTTCTCACTGTACATGAAGTATTACGAATCTACTACATAAAGATTAAAGTAGTAGAATATGACCGCCCTTTCTCACGTGACAATACCTCAACATAATGGAAATAAGCTGAAGCCTTGTCTTCATAGCTCCAAGTTACCTTTGGACATATCCGCAGAGATCAACCCTTTTCAAGTACGATCCTTCTTGCTGTCCAAATTAAAATTAAAGAATGGTCGTGAATATGGCCAGGTGATCCGAAAGAACGCTGTGGACGGCAGTCTGTGCCAGAGTTAGAGGGAACCCGCTGTTCACAATTTCAGAGGCGTGTCGTTTTCGCATCGAGATACGGAGTAGCATATTCGTCTTGCCGTTTTTTGCTCCAAAATATCTAGCAGAATGTCACCATATTAATCTGAAATCAGATGTGTGTGCAGCAAGTTAACATACTGGTTACACAGAAGGTTTTTGAAAGTACGACAATTTGATGCATCAAAAAGCCAAAGGATACCAAGATTCAAGGTGGATTGTTGGACTGGAAGCCAAAAGCCGGATATTTAGTGCGAACCGTTAAAAATGCTAGTGCAGCGGATTTTGGTAGACATTATGTGTATGTTACCGGAAAACAAATACAATCTTTTGTCCCAGAAAAATGGACATAAAACGCTTGAGCATCTCTTTAATAAAACTGTAGTCGACATGAAATTCAAGTATCCCACACCTGTAGGATATACCTACAGTGAGTTTTTCATACATTTTGGAAGAACATTCACAGTGCCGCCAGTGAGACCTGATGCATCAGCATACTATTATGTTCGATAATAAAATAGAAGGCAGTAGCGTCCTATTCTCAATTGTCAAGCGGAGAAATTTGCCACCAAAATCGCTCCGGGTGCACCACCGTATACATATTAGTAGAAAACTCACTGTGGTGTTTCTACTTCATGTCATGTCTTCCACTCTAAAGCTCACTTCGGGGAAAAGAACGACAATCCTATTTTCCTACACGAATTTCGGCTTCCAGTAACTGTTCCAGTGTGAATGCTGTTATCATTGGCAAGCCACACATTTTCAATCGGACCCTTTGGATAGGTTGCTACAGCCTTTCTCTGATGCAAACGTGGAGGAAATTGTCAGACGTTCGTAAAAAAACATTTCTGTTCATTTTCGCTTCCTTGTAGTTCAGTAAATTCTGCATTTATATTTTTACATTACTCTTGAACAGCGAGGAGTCTGTGGTCTTCTTGAAACGAACCAAATCATTTATCCACTGGAGTGTTTTAGGATATAAGCATTACATAAGCATCGCGCCTATGCCATTCTTCAACCCTAACTCATTTTAAACTGGCCGAGTGAAGCTTTCTCATCGCACAACTTAAACTTCCTGTACCATGGGTTCAGAGTCCATTTTGCTGCAACAGCTAGATGGTCTTCAACTCAGGAAGTCCCTGTTGATATTTCGCATATGCCGGAAAGATTTGGTGAATTAACTCCACTGTACTGAGCTCAGCACAAAAGCTAATCAAGAAGGCATGTGGTAGCACCTATTTCCTACATCTGATGACTAGGAAATGGAGGGTGGCTGAGATGTTCTGGAAAAATAGAATGGTTGTATTAAAATTCTCTCAAGCACATCACCGTTGCAAAACCGTAACATGCAGTGCTAGTTCAAACATTAGATAGTGGACATTCACAGGTCACGGCTAAGATTCCGAGCAACAAGGTGACTATTTCTTTTCTGCGCCTCTATCAATTCACAGCCTTTTTACTTAGGATGACGTTGCAACACCGGCTGCAGCATATGTGTTAGCTTGGCAAACTTGACACATTGCACATTTGAGCTCAATCTGGCCAAGTGAGATTCACACACGTCCAAGTCTACGAATAAACAGTAGTTGACTAATTATGCTTTGAACAATGTCCCCTATTTTGTCTTTCAGGTGACTCCAAGCCTCCTGGAAGTCTGTATGCACGGACAGGTGAAGAGGTAAATTTTCTCGGGTTTGTCAGAGAGCGGCTTCAGTATCGAATTCATGAGTGTTGTGAATAAGCATTTTTGCTAGACGAAATAAGCCACAAGATTCGGGATTTATAAGGAGTGTGCCATGAAGTGCCTTACCAAGCTTACCATTAGCAGTCCATTGGTTTGCTAATATATCTTTCACTTTTGACCAGAAACAGTGAACATTTGGCTAGATGTGTTCCGGAATTATTGTGCTTCTCTTACGACATGCACTTTTGCAGAGCGCACACCACACTGCTCCTCAGAAAAGGCGACGCAAATGCAAAGGGTTTCAAAACAGTCGTCTAAGCTGCTTGCTTTGTTTAACCATATTCTCTCTGATTCTCTACATGCTCACCTGACCGTTCGTTAACAGTGGTGGTAATACCCGTGCATTCTGGATTTACACCTGAATCAGAGTCACTTCTTTCCATTTATTCTGTGAACATTTCCTGTCGTACTTCAATATTGTAATCCCTATTCTAAAGAACAGCCGGACCAGCACTTCACTGTCGGAGACCAGCATTCAAAGCATACAACGAAACAAACCACGAATCTCCCATAATTCTAACCGGCACATCCACATTGTTCTTCAAGGTCCAACTAAGTATTATGTGAAAGTAACTTTATCAAGTTACATTTGTTGGGATAGTCTGTCTTTTACAACTGCCGTAGCATGGTTTCAAGAAAAGATATCAAACCAAATTAATTGGTAAATCTCGAGCTGGAGACCACCAAGTACACCCACATAGGGACGGTAAAGGTCAATTTTCTGTTCCGCTGAGGCAGTGTGAACTTGCATCCTTCGAGACTGCTTATTACAGCTGCTTGTGGATTAAGTTTGGCTTGAATAAAGGTATCAGTTTGTCCTCTTATGGACCATGCAAAGATCCTGGCTTCTTTGACCAAGGTAGAGAAAATCGTGCAAAACATAATCTGCATAGTTTCACGTTTTTTGTATCTAGTGCTCGCCTAGAACACAATGGGCGGACAAAAGTAGACTTACCTCCTAGACCTTTCGGCAGCAATGGAAATGCATTAGGGAGAAAAGCAGTTCCGATGCAGGCACTGTTTTAAGACTGATGACGTCCTGGCTCAGGATACTGCCAAGAAATGGGGTATTTCCATGTATTTCACACACCGTCAACATTCCTTTGTCCCACTCTGAAACTAAAATTCTGACTCGCTCATTGTAAGTACGTAATGATGAACGCTTTCTTACTGAGTCTACTCTGAAGTGAATTTACGAAACTCATATAGTTTGAATCATGTTTTAGCGGCATCCGTAGTTTACCCATCTTTCACGTGATTCATTCTCGTACAGTACATTTGGAAATAGTCCTTTGACTACAAAAAAAGAAAGGGAACACGGAAAAAATGTAGGTTTTTGGTGGAGCAGAGGCTATAGCTTCACGACTATTATAACCAAGTGTCCTATTTTACTCTGGGAGATCAGCATTTATGTGAAGTGACACGGTCTAACCAATTATGGTGATGCAACTCTAAGAGACCACAGATCAAAGGAAAATCGGTGCCCAAATTTCGCAAAAGTGAAAGCGTTTCGAGAAATACAAATCGTCTTGGGGTAAAATTTTCAAGCACGACTTGACAGGGGAGTTTAGAACAACGATACAGGCCAATCGCTGTATTGCGACAATAAATAGAAACAAATTTGCCGAGGTACATCGATTCAAGAATTCAATCACTTGAACAACTCGAGCACTCTGAATCAATCCAGCTCTCAGTAAGCGATAGGAAATATCAGTCATTTACGTCAAAATGTTTACTCTCCAGTCCCCTTAATGAACTAATTCTTGCATAGTTTCTAATTTCGCGCTTACATGAGTCAAATGCCAGGTCATTCGTTTTTCGTGCATTAATTGAGTATGCTCGCAGACCGCGTAATAAGCACTTGATATTAATTGAAATCAGGTTGAATGAATGAAACAGTGATTGTGGCGTTTTCCGGTAATCTTTGTTGGATGAATCTTGCAGTCTTCATTGGCGGGTTAGGAGTGAACAACTGTTTGAAGCGTGGTTTGTCCTTATATGACAATTTGAGGCATGCGATCTGATTTCTGTTGACCCTAGTAAAAACTATTGATCATTTTGCTCAATGGGGTTTTGCCTCTCGTTACGCCAAAAAGTCAAACGCACTTGAAAGTGAAAACAGTCAATCTAGTCGGTTGTCGAAGTCATCGAACAGAAAACGAATAAAGCTACCGTAATGCAAAAGGTTTAAAATGTGACGCTTACACAAAGCGATGCTCAGTTAGGTTAAAAATTGAAACTGACGGTGGGCTATTGGTGGGCTTTGACTATTCTTTTCAGAAAACTAATAACAATAAGAAGAATGGATCCACAAATGCACTCATTTGCATACCAGTTTGCTTTTCAAGGGAGACTCATATGGACTGAGCTGAATCTCTTGTTTATGAGTTTCAGCTTCATCTGAAAGTGCCGGGTAAGGCCACCCGTGTTTCAGATGGTACGGCATTCGAGATATCGCAGTATATTGCATAAATGCAACACACTATTCACGAGGTTGCTAAAAAGAGCTTTCAGAAACCTTATAAGTAGTGTGGTACGTATGTTCAGGACGAATCACACACCAACGTCTGGTGCACCTGTCATGTACGCAGATATTAAATTGTACGTGACAGGTAATATAAGCAATGTTGCTGAGTCAGCTTAGTCATGTGGATTTGGGTTAAAAATGGCTGATATTTCATTGCAAGTTAAAGAAGGCATATCATCCAAAGGAACCCGTGGGAAGAATAAGACCGAATAGAGTTGAGTACAAAAATTTTGCCAACAGAGAGACATAGTTCAGGGGACGGGAATCTCAGGGTCGTCTTAACTCAGTAAGTAACAAAATGGTCTAATATGGTGGTGAAAACTCTGTACCAAAAATCACTACGCCACATACAGATAAGGATTCCATACCTAATCACCCGTCATTTTTAGTGGCTAGCACTAGAAATGATAGCTAGTACTGATCAATAAATTTGAATCTGGCACTAGATTTTGTTGTTTTCGATTTCGAAAGGAAAGTGGTGCCGTTTAACGGATGAGTGGGGTAGAATGACTCAAAAGGTTGAAGAATTTCCTGCCTTTACCGCAGGCCATTTTTCGAGGAGCCCATAACTCTGTAGTCACCTTGGGCCGGTAGATCTCTATCAGCAGGCAGATCACTGTACTTTGCACCAAATATGAGTCAACGCTCAGCAGCACTGATTATTCAAACGTTATAAAGGTGGGCAAATTTGGTCTATCCGTGAGGTTATGCTGTCAAAAGTTTAAAATGATGCTCTGATAAAACACAATGTTTTGATTGATGTGAATGTTTTTCGGAACATGTTCTGCAAATTCTTCCGCAAAATGCATAACTTCCCTTCCTAAAATTTTATGCGGTTTCATTAGCCTCTTAGGGACGGGTAACTCATTTTTGCAATCTCTCACCACCTCGCCTTGTAAGATTGTTGATTGGATGATGAATGAATTACCCGTCGCGAATTTGCACCTTGTCATGTATCGAATTCAACAAAAAAAGATTGACAGGCTTGTTAAGTGGTGCTGAAGTTCTGCGGATGTTTTTCTCTGTTTTCTTTACATAGGCTGTTTTATAATGCTATTGTGGTCCGATGGATCTGACTGAATGTTTTGCCGGAGCTATGGTTGTAAAGCGAAACCGGAACAAGTTTAGCAATAGGTGGATAATGTTACAACACCTCATTTATTCCTGCACGGCCAAGCGGTAGGTGCTATTGCATTGATTTCTTCAGAAACTTTAGCTACGATCTAATATACGTCCCTACCACTGGAGCGCACTTCACAAAATATGATCATATTCCATCACAATTGCAATTTTTCCACTCCCTCAGTCCTCAATGGGTGCTTAGCGGGCGTATTTCAGCAAAGAATTCAAACGTTGCATGCGCTTCAAAAAGTCAGGTAGCGTTGACAATGCGTGTCAAACTTCAGCTAACTGCATAATTAATTGGTTTCATTTGTTTTTAGAAACCACTAGGCACTCCTTTTGAATTCAACGTTCCGTGAGTTTAACGAATCCCACTGTCAAACTGTTTGTGCTGAGAGAGTTAATCATTGCAGCGGAAATCTCTTTGTTTGATTACCGGGTTTAACTTGCTAAACAGCTTAACTACGTTGCTCGTAAGTGATTTTGAGTGTGTTGCTATTCAAAGATTTGCTTCCGCAATTTGCATATAACCCTAGATGTAACGCTTAGTATGAGAAGCTGATCAGCAAATTTGTAAATCCTTTGAGATAATCCAAGCGGATTACATCCCAATTAGTTTATCAGTCCATCTTAGTAAGCCTTTTGCGGGTAAGTCACTGTGACTAAAAAGTTTACTAACTTTCTCAAAAAAGTATTCGTCCGGAATTCGGGTTAATCGATGAGACCGTCAAAGACAACTGAATCAAAAAAATGGCGAATCATTCCAACCTAAATTTATTTCTCAGGCCATCGCGACCAGTTAGAAAGTCAACAGCAAACTACCGTAAAATGCACTACTAAGCTTACTTAACGCTACAGTAACCGCAGGCTAATAAGACGGACCTTTTGATTCTAGCAGGCATTTTCACAGGGGACAAAACTACGGTTTAGGAGCCAGATAACTTGCGTCAAATCCAACCCAATAAGGATAATATATTAAATTCACACCATTACTACTGAAAGACTACCCGTTAAAAACCTGAAGTGTGATAAACTACCGCCATCCATTTGCATGCAGTAACGAAGATGGGCTTGGATCCCAAAAGCTTCCTTCACACGAGAACTTTCATTCTTGGAACTCACCACGGGCGCCTGATGAGGCTAAGGGCCTCAGCCTCACACACTCATTCAAATGAACCGAAATGTGGTCGCATCTAGTGACATGTGACAGGACACTGCTTCGAAGAGCAGATCGGTCTATCTTTGTCTGAAATAACAAGATTCACCGGAAGATTTCAGGTTTCTTGTAGTAGGACTCGATTTGAGATAGGTTGTCCATAAAATATGGATTGAAATAGACCTAAGCGTGGTGCAACCCGAGATAAGCTTCACAATACGAAGCGGCTCAGCGGTCCCCATGTCTGTAATCGCTGACCTAACGTTAAGGTGCGGAATACACTTGCGTATTCATTGAGAGTAAAGCATATGAGATCAGGCGGAAAGAATTAGACGCCCATATTGAATAGGGGCAACAGAAGCAAACAGTACTTTATTTGGTCTCGTTCACACATATTTGCCGCTAAAGTCATCGGGTTTCAGTTGGCGTGTGACTTGATGACCAATTTATCTTATCCTAAGGACTGAGTCGTTTGATCAAAGTGCCACATTGCCACATTCTATATATTCAAACAGGGAGCCGGCGATATGATGCTTTTGCTCCAGCTACGTGCAATGCGCTTGTCCATTCCATTGAAATGGAGCAGTACAGCTCTGTTTACGGCCTAAAAGATTCACCACTAATAGTCATTTCCCAATAAACGGTTGGCAATAGCACTTTCCAGTAATCTGTCGTGTTTTAGTAAGATACTGTGACAGTAGGCTTGAATACAAGTAAAATAGTGCCGGTTCGCAACCTACACAGTAACCCATACTAATCAAGCGGATATAAACCCGATGCGCCGACGATGATAGGTTAGGGAGATCAGGTGAAAATGATAGTTTAACACAAATCCAGGTTTAAACTAAATGTGTAATTTAGTTGAGGAATAACAGGGTTTTTGGCCAACTTCTGAAATGAAAACCCGGAATTTTCATTTTGACTCAGTTTCAGTTTGACTCGAAAAGAAAAAAAGTATGAACGTCCGTAAGGTCTACACTTCAAAGTTTGAGCTGGGGATTCGAAAACTGGCAAGTCAGTAAGTACTAATGTTTGACAGCCTAATGCGCTCCCACGCGCATGCAACAGGGTTTGTGTATATGTTGTAGAAGTGGTAGGTGTACGAAAAGTCCAAACAAACGATATTTCTCAGAGATCTTGACAAGTTAGTAGTATTTGTTATGGTGACCTGGCGCAAATTTCCCGTTGCTCGGTACCGTGTTTAACTCGCCAGTGGGTATTGACTGTCTTTGAAAGCAACAGGGAGGTAAATAAGGGACTGAGATGTTCGCTGTATAACAGACTGCTGGTCGGTCTGGAGTAGTCGATACCCGAAACGAGAAGAACGAGACAGTATAGCGATTAAAAAGTGAGTTGGATGGAGGATACATGTCACAGCTGGGTAACAGGAACTAAAGAGGAAGTACGGCAGATCTAGAGCAGGTCCAAGGGTAACGGTAATAGATTTCATTGGGTTCATAAGTGTGATTGTATTCTTCACTTCTAAGTGACACCTGAGTGAGGATTTAAAAGTAGTGGGACTGTTTCATTCCTTAGCACAATGGAAAGTTTGTTTATTGTGGATGTGGATAGAAATTTTGATTACAGTGACACGTGGGTTCGGCCTTTAGTGACAGGACAGAAACGGTCGTGCATATCAGCTGTGAGATTACCGTAAAATGATAGGCTAAGAGAAATTACACTACAGTATGAGGTATACACACTACAGTGAAACATGGGGAAAATCGGATTCTCAGTCAGCTTTCGTTGAATTTGTTCACCTGAATACCGTTTTTCTAGCCTGTACTGGATTTGATTTGACGCTGCCTGATCGTGAAGGATGTCGATGGAAATAACCGGCCTACTTGGTATATGGTAAATATAAAGTTTGTTGGTCTTGTGAGGAGGTTTGACAATTTTCATTTTAAAACTGAAGTCAATCGATATGGAAGAGCACTGTCGGGGTCTCACCCCAATTGGGAATCATTAAGTGTGTGCATCTCACGAAACTCCAGCGAGGTTTGAACCAGCGACCTCCCGGGCAGCAGTTTGAACACTTAACAGTTTGACCACAAGAAGTCGTCACTCGAGGAGTCAGTCACTACGTGATCATGTGCTGTGGTCACTGTACAATGCCTCTCGTTTTTTCATCTTAGGCTAATTCCATTTACAATGCGGAACCTCTACTGAACATTCCAATATTGTTTGCAATTAACCAGGTCGTATGATTGCATATCATAACCGCAGCACCGCTAACGTATGAAAGAATGTTTAGTGATTTAATGATCATACTAGTGACAAGCCTCGTTCCTCATAATGACGAAACAAAATTTTATCACTCCTGGTGGCAGCCGTTCAATTATGATCGGATCTACGACCTAATAGGTTCCTCAGTAGCATGTATAAAAGCTTTGTAGAGGAAGCATTCTAAGTTTTTCGCTTACATAAGTGCTTTGAAGTTGTTGTCTAGCTTTGCTCCAAAGCAAAGTCGAACTGACTGTGCTGGCATCCATACACTTGCTTCTGCTTGGGAGCCACCACTGTGTAAGTTTCAGGATGGAGTTCGATAGTGCACACAAAATTATACTTCGCTGACCATGGGTTTTAGCATTTAAAATATTGTGGGTGTGCGACGGTTTGGCCACCAATTATTGTTGGTACGCAGGAGCCTCCGTTCTGGAGTGATAACTGGCTGTTCTCGCGAGAAGAAGTCAATTCTCATTAAAGGCTTGGTTTAGCAGAACGTCAGGTATATCGTCACGAACTGGACAGGAGATTACGAAGGTGACGTACATTTTTTCTGCTTATCATGTATTTGAAATATACCCTCGAAAGTAAAAGTCCTTCAAACAGTGAACACCTGACTTAGTGGGTGGATTACTTCACCATCTAGCAAATTAAAGGACCTATTTGACTGCTAACCGCTGCACTTTAGCTTAGTTATTATTTTTGGTCATTCTAATTTTAGAAATACTCCAGACAGGTATTAATTACAGAGGTAACTAACTCCACTTTCAGTTGTTTACTTTTGGCTGGTAAGAAAGTAGGTACGCTGTAAGCTCATTGGCTGACCTGCCATTGCATTTGTGTCTGTAAGTTTTGCAAATTCACATGGTAGAGGCTGCGCCGTGGAAATTACGTCCCATCCGAATTGCTCATTTGTTCGACAGCATCACGATATGCCTCACTGGTTCTCATACCTGCATTAATGGAAAATAAGTATGCAAGTTCAGCAACTAATACCCTAGATTGTCTACTCAGTCCGCAATAAGAACTTAAGGGAGTCCTCAATAAGGTCAAAATTTATGGAAGATAGCAGGTAGATTCCATTCATATGTGCAGTTCTGTGTTTAATTCTAATTTAGCGGTAGAATGCGGCACGTTTTTAATGTAGTTTTGCAAACGAAACTGTGACCCAACTTGAGCAACAATAGTCTCTGGTAAAAATGTGATTTCCTTTGCAATTCTATTCTCCTAGGTTTGACACTGCTATTCAATTTTCAATGCAGAAAATGTTGCTGTTCACCCAATGAAGGGTCTGATATAACTGCTGCAACGAAAAATTTAAATCCAGTTTCTCCAAGTGTCTAAAAAAAGTTTGGTGATTACGAGCGAATTCACTCATTACAAAAACAGAATCTTCCTAAAGAATCACATACTTGTAAGATTTTTTAACATATACCTTACAGAATTTTTAGTAAGAAATGTTGGAGAAACGTGCGTGCAAATTGTTCTGAAAAAAAGGCACTAAATTTTTTCTCTAGTGGCTGGGCTACACATCGCTGCAAAAACAAATTTAAACAAAAATAAGTGTGATAGGTCTGGAAAAACTCAGTGGGAAATCGAACTGTCCAACAATATTTTGTTTTACAGACTTTTCTGGAAATATATTTAGTGAAACCACAAGAAGTAAAGCTGCTAGCTAAGTTAGGAGAAACCACAATTAGGGCGCTTGATGGCTCTGTAAAGACGTCTTATAAAAAGTCACTTCAGATGCTGGTAAGACGATATGGATTATTCAGTGTACCTCAAACGATGTAAATGGCATTTCGGAGAATGCTACCTTAAAAACAAAAACAGGTCGTTTGTGGTCTTCTGTGACAAGGCTGGCGTATTCTGAGGTATGAAAAGTGGAACCACATTGAACTCCAGAATTTGACCCAAATGTTCTGACATTTGTTAGGCTGGTGGTCCATGGACTGTCAACCTGATATTGAGGTTTACTTGAGATGGTCGTTTGTCTGAAGTAAAAATCGGTTATGCAAAATGTCAAATTGTCAACTTTTCTTCCCCAGTGTGGGATCCCTTAATAATGTGCATTCTGCACCCGGAAAACTCTGTTAGTAAGTGTTGTAAAAGCACTGGGAATTTATGTTTGATGTGACATCAGGAAGTCAATTGTATCCATGACATGAACATAGTGTACCAGGCATGCCAATTTTTGAAACATTTACATTTGCGAGTTTCACACATCCATATTTTTGTTTATTCGTTATAACTGCTTCTTGGTAAGCCATAAAACCCAAGGGGACACCTAAGCGGTGGCAGGTTAACCCAAGGTGCAGCCTGAAAATTGAAAAGCCTATGCTTTGGAAACCATGTATTCGTGATTTTCCGCGGGTGAATGTTGCATTTATGGAATTCCCGCAGTCGTCTTTGGTTTGCTGTTTCGTTCACCGTGAAATATTAAAGGGGGCAGCTTATACTGGAACAGCGTGAAACCGTTGCAATAAAATTCATGGAGAATATCACGTAAGCATTTGCAAGGTTATGTTGGAACAGAATTATTATACTAGTGGTGTCTACGGTGATAGAATTACGTCACTGGGATGAATTACCTTGAACGGCAGTTACGGCCTCCAGGTGTGCTCCTCTGCCAGGTCGATATTTGTGTTACCTCTTGAAGTTGTACATATGGCATTTTTACTCGTAGCCTTTTCGATTACACTTGCTGTGCTTGTGGCTCAGGTGATTGGAGTCACGTGGAACGTGCCACTTTTCACACAATTAACATGTCGTATGCCGATTTTTAAGTGTGCTCGGAATCTTACTGCATTCTAGTCGCTTTTTTTCAACGTATCAGACGGGAGGACCGGATCCGAAAGTCCATATCCTGTGATGAGTGAGAAGCGGCCAGATGGATGAGACACCTCAGTTATTTCTTGAAGTGTTCAAACAATTTTTCTTGTCCTTAGTAAGGGTTACTGGAAAAGGAGTGTGTAGGTCAGAGTCCTGTCTGTTCCGGAGGCGCCAAAGTCACGATGGAGTTTGGACAGTACTAAGTTTGTGAACCTTTCATGTTCAGCTATCTCTTCAGAAAGCTCAGCCTTTACAAGCGGCATCACATACAGCCAAATCGGGCTGAAGCAGTTCTCCATATTTCTTGGACCATGTGCCGAATTTTTTTTTACCAAGAATTGGTGTTGAAATAAAAATTAGTCATCGAGCTAGCAACAGTATACGTGGGAAGAGAATCCAGATCATCTATTTTTACAGTACATACTGACAAGCCACGCCTCCCCATTTCAGAGGACATCATTTGCGCTGATTAGGACCGTTTTTCTTGCTGTTGCAGAACTGTCCGAAGTTGCCTTTGTGGAACTAGCATCGTGGTTTAGAATGGCTGATATTTGTTGTAGCAGTGATGAATTGAGGAATGTTCGGTCAAAAGGCTCATATCCACAATATCCAAATCCCGAGGACTCAGGGCGTTTTCTCTTCTGGACCGTAGCCCGTTCGCCGTAGTCGCACCACTGGCGTGCTACTGGTCAATTCTCCGTCGCTAGCTTCTGGGCTACGGCGCAACTGTCTTGAACAGCACCGCAGTAATGGGAGACCGGGTGAAAGTTCGAAGTTCTTAGGCTTGTGGTTGGTCCCATTGGTATAGGCCGGCCGGCTACAGATATAGACATAATAATGAGAAGCGATCAAATGGAAGTGTGGGAGTAGTCGAAAGGTGCAGTCATAATATCGTTCATCACTACATTTATTATGTGGATGATGGCTCTCACGTTTTCAATGAAGAAGGGCAAAATCGGCCTTGGTCTCTCGGAGTTTTCAACCACCTTATGAGTAGTGTTTCTTCAAGGACATACACTGCGATATCTCGATTATCGTGCCAACTGAAACATGAAGTGGCCTTTATACAGCGTATTCATTTGAAGAACATCATAAAGGAGAGTTCCAGCTGGGATTCAGTTGAGCCTCTGTTGAAAACCAAAGTACTGTGCAAATGAGTGTATTTCACGAATTATGTACAACTGGGGCTCAAGTAGAACATAAGGTTGACGGAGACCGGGGACAGACTACCTGATGAGACCCGAGAAGGGAAAAACTGATCGTGGAATGATGTTTTTAAACCACTGTCTCAGCACGTTTGATGGCACAGTGGCTGACTTTTTTGTCTTCGGTTACCAAAAATGGATGCTTCCCGTGATCTGTTGTTAACTTTTTTTCTATTTAAACGAATCATGTTGGCTCAGTGTTTCAAATATTCATGAAGTTGAGAGCAGTGACAGTAAAACAAATTGGAGACCGTCAGGCTTGTAGATTACGTCCTCTGGAATGAGTTTACACCTGGCTATTAGAAAATGGCATGTTAGGATTCCCTCATCGATAAACTTACTATTACCCCTCTAAAACCAAAAGTATTTAAACTTATTAAAACACGTGAAAGTTCACAGAGTTAAAATGTTTGAGTAATATCTCCGGCTCCCACCATTGTCGACCGATATCGTCAGCAGTTACTATTACAAGATAAGTGTACCTCGTCTCACTTCTTAATAAGACAATTTTTTAGTTTTTGGCACGAATATAAAAAGATATGCATCCATTTTAAGACCAAACGATTTTTAATAGGACTGCGGATAAGCTGAATGCAGCCTAAAAAATCGTTTGCTTCTGGCCTGCCCTTAACCCTTGTTTGGAAATTTTACGTATTTCACGGTAAAATATCAAACAAGAAAACCATGATTTTATGGGTGATAATTTGTGAGGAAGTGTTACTTTCCCTGCTGGCAGGAGGAAAACTTGCAATCCAAGCTCCGCTGAGCGTACGGTGCGATTAACTAGAAAAATATGTCGGATGAAATGGAGTGAAGCATATCGGACTCTAAGCTGCCACGCGGTCAGTGAGGGGTTTTCGGGTGAGCTGGAAACCTACATTTCGTGACTCCATTCGCCTGCAGTCTGCTTTTTGAAAACGGACTCATTCGCCTCAGCTTTCATTGTGATAGGAGCACGAAAAATTAGGCAATAATAGGCAACAATAGATCATGTCCGAAATATTTCTAGGTGAAGTGCGCTCAAACTCACACCCAAGATACAGTATGTACCTGGGAGTTTTAACGATGTGTAAAATCATACGAGTCTGTTAGATTGCTTTTAATACACCCACAATCAGGTTGATCAGTTTCAATCTTTAGGCACACCGTCAACTTTGATGTGTTAACTGCATGACGTATAATTATTAACTACTTCTAGACCACGAGTAGATGGTTTGAAAGACGCATTTGTTTGGGAGGTCTGGGTGTTTCCCGCAGACTTGAGGCGAAAGACCATCATCTCAGTGTAGAAAGGATTTATATTGATGTTAGCCAAGTTATATGGGAAGTAGGTGAATTACAAATCACGTGGAATTGGGTGTAATGCGTGAAGAGTTTAAACTTCGTGGAAGAGTTTGTGTTCACCGTGGAGTGCGGAAGTGAGAGATGCTTTTTGGAACATGCGGTTGCGCGTGTTTACTTTGTTAACAATTCAGTCAGATGGGTTTGGTTGTCTTCGGCATGTCTTCTACATGCACAGCCGAGTGATACAACCGTGATAACTATTCTAATTTGTAGAATACAAAAAGCATTATAGGTAGACAGGCTAGATCATCGCCCATTCAAAGTGTTTTACCATAGTTTTTTTCGAGTAAAATAGCTTGATTTGAAACTTAAGAATAGATAAGCGACGATATCAGATGACCTATTGACCGCGTGCTACCCCCTTAAGTAACAGAATATTTTTATGAAAAGCCGTCAATCGAGCTTGACTTTATCCCTTTTGGTTTCCAACAAAAGAATCTCTTTCAAAAGGAATTACCTGAAAAAGATAATTAACGTTTTTCATAACAGTATTGTATTTTTTTCCTCTGAGCAAAAATGAAACATATTCCATTTACTTGCTCTTCCATGTTTTGTCAGCGAAAATTTAGTTGCCGTGGGTGCTCTGAACTACAGGCTACAAAACGTGACGACGTTATTTTCTGTGACTGTTCCAAGAGCTGTGCGTTCTACCCGTGCACCAGTGCGACCTGCTTGCAGGTTTGTCTTTGTTGCCTATAACCCCGGGCATTTTTGTTTTCACTCAAAGAACAGGAACCAAAACGACTACCTGATGAAGACGGATCTTACGCCGCGCAAAATGTTACATATCAAGAATCACGTAAATTATGTGAAATCGTAGCCACTTTTATCTTCCTGTCTGGCTTCAGCAGATATATTGGTTTTATGATTGTTGCACATTCAAAGGTGTCGCTTTAGGAGGCCATAGATCGAGCTTACTCAACTCATGCCTATTAGATCCTGTGGCTAAGCATTATTATATGGAAGCGGTGATTATTGTTTGTGACAGCCGACTCATATATTTGTCTAAATCATCAAGGACATTGCTAATGTGCATTTTCTTCTTGAAGATGGCATTGGTAAGATTTTGAAATCTAGAGTGTCCTCTTTGTGGTAGTTAGAGATACACAGACTTGAGTGTACTTGAGAAAAGTAAAACACCCGCTGCATACAAAATTATATTTTGGTCAAGGAGGGGTGATTTTTGCATGGTCATTTCCTCATGCACGGGATGCTCTACGAAAGGCATGGGCAGCCTTTGTACCGTATGTTGGTAACACCTGAATAGTTGTTATTTATCTAACCAGCGTAAGACATCACATGAACAGGTAAAACACGAGCATTTAAACCTGAGTATTCTTGTAGGACACTAACCAAGGAGCGAAAATATATTACAACTCGTAAAAGAAGGAATATAACTTAGCACAATAACTAGACCGCTATCAGCTTTGCAATGTAGGCTTTCCTGGGTTGTGTTAAAGAGAGCGATGACCGTTTTCGAACAGAATCGGACTGTCTAAACAGAAACTATGGGAAAAGGTGCATATATTGAGCATGGTAAACGTATAGTAGCCCATTTTACATCCTGTGGTGCGTGAATTTGGCGGGAAGAACCCAGCAATGTACCCTCCAGACATTCTGACCTGCTGGATGGTCCGGTTATTTTATCTCAGCAGTCGTCTAACCCTGCTGAGGAGCTGATAACAATCAGGAGTTGAAACTTCGTATTATTTCATAAATTCTCCTGATGGGATCATGGCTATGTTATATCCCATCGAGCTTATAATGTAAAACTGAGTTATATGCTATATACATCAGCCTATTTGCATCATTTTCTATTCAAATCTTTCTAATCAACATTTTACTGGATTTTACAGCAGGTATCTGCTGTCAACAAATCTTTATATATGCGACTTTCATGAAAGCTACTGATAATTATTCCTGAAATGCTTAGATGGAATCGTGTCCTAACAGCAGTACACTGGGCAACAAAAATCATGAAATCCGCAGCTTTTCTCACACTTAAATCTCCCAGAACCAGATTAATTCAGTTTTTATAACAAACTTTACTAACGTGAGCATATTTCAGCACGAACCAGACGGTACAGTTTATGGGTTCATCATTATATTCTTTTTCTATGGACGGGACGTTTTTTGGAGTATGGATTTTATAACAAACTGTATGTGGAACAAATTTGGAGCTGAATGTGTGAAAATTTGCAGTTTGAACATCCGAAATTTGCATCTCTGACAACTCACGAGACACGTGGAAGTGACTCCACATGAATTCGAAATGAAGCAGCTGTATGAAGATAACTTGTGTTTGAGTTATTGTTCCTTATGGGTTGTGTAGCTCCGGCGGAAATCCGAAAACTTCCACTCTCCCCAGGAAATCCTACCTCGAAAATGAGTTACCTACGGGTTTCTACTGAGGTGGCTTAGTATCCGAATCATCTCAGAAATTTTATCAAAGCAACTTTAAAAATACGGAAACCTATATTTGTGGGCAAACTATGGATGTCATTGTGACATTTCGGCCCATATCCACAAAAATATTGTTTTTTCCAAACCAGTTGCCGTAGGTATTTGCTCAGCTGGAATGCAGCGGGATGTTCCCCATATAGTATTTAAATTTCTACAAGGATACGAACTAGGGAGCCTGTGTCTTATACTAGAACCCTCTAACTCGTGATAAATGTAGCTTAGTTTCTTATTGGTGCAGAATTAACCTGGCCTAATCTGTGATTCAGAATCAAACTGGAGTGACTGGCACTTCATGGTCCGGATGCTAATAATGGGAAAGTATAAGCTCTGAAGTAAATGGTGCTAAAACAATCCTCAGCAAGCAGTCAAGATGTGCGGTTACTTGAAACCGTGGGAAAGAACTCACCACCAACATAAGTTAGTAGTTTTTCCAATTCTGCAATCATTTTTGTGGAATTTTCAGGGTGTGAAGGGCATTTCAAGCAAGATTATACAAATGAGCTGCTGAATTTGTGCTTCTAAATTCCACAGTTTACAATATCCCATAGAATTTTGTGGTTACTCTAGGAGAAAGTACTGAACCAAGAACTGTATTCCTAAAAAAACAGTATGCTTTACTCCAACCCTCTGCTTTTTTCAGTCCGGAGTCTGCCTGCGTCCACTGATACACGGAAATGACCTACTGCTGGCACTCAAGCCGGTGCATCTGTTCGCTGGTTGACGGAAGTTTCATTCCCATCCGTATTCTTTTACCTCATCAGTATACACACAGAGACAAAACGTTCGGATATTTTTTTGGTGAAAAACTATCCCGAGCCATTTGCTTATCAATTGTCTTTTTGTCTTCCAAAAACGTGGTTTTTCTTGTAAACTTTGACGTTGCTTTTCCCTCCAAATATAGACTGGACCAATTGCTGGCCACTACTTTTAAGTGTCTGACTTCCAGATGGAAGTTTCCTTAAATCCAAGTATTTCTCTAGGCCCCTGAAATGCACACAACAAGGACGAAACATCCCTGTACGCTGTTTGCTGGCTCTGTGGCTGAGGGTGAATTTGCATCGGAAGATGATTTGTGAATCTTTATCTCGATTGCTAGTAAATCGTACGACCAAATGAAATTGACTTGAGAGGATATCGTCTTTCAGCACAACTGACTCCACCTTTTTGGCACAGCCTTCAAGTGTCTCTCCTAATGCATTAGCGTGTTTGTAAAAAAGGGCAGAAGGAATTTTTCAGTGGTTCAGTTTCTAACCGGACTGTTTTGTGCTTTCTGTATATGTGTTCTGCACCTTCCATTACTTCGTGTTCAGGGTTGTTAGGATATGCCATCGATTTGCCTCGCTCTTGACGATCAGTATTATATAACCTTATCCGGTGCAGACAAATTTTAATTTCATCAAATCAATCTTTGACGACATCCGTGGCATTCCTGGAACCCACAAAACGGCTAAAAATATCGTAAGGTCACCAACGAGCTAAACACTTTGAGATCGGGTATTTAATCTCTTCCTAATGGTTACTGTATGCGGAGGCGTGAATTTTGAGAAATCACACCATAGTTGCAAACTGGTGTGCTAGTGAACAGCATCGACTACATAAGTAACCCACAGGTGCACTACTGAGCACAGGCAGTCGATTCAGTGTGCATAGGTCGACACATCGTCGGTATCCAGCCAGCCACTTAATGGTAGGGAAACTGGGGTGAACTAACAAGGTCGCATTCAGCTAATTTCTATGGCCAACCGGGTTCATGGGAGCTGAACACCACACAACGCGCATGCACCTTGGGTACTGCTTAAGAAATGCATTCTCAGTCGACCTAATTCGATTTATGCGGTTCGAAAGGACGTCCTAAGATTTGAACAGCAATGTCTGGATGCCAGTATTTAAGGTACCTTTTGAGGAAATCTGTTTCAGCCAGGCAACGCAAAGCTTACAGTTGGCTTATATGCTTGGGCTTGCGGTTTTACTAAAGCCACGAACGTCTCAGAATGTGCATATAACATGAGTCA
Source organism: Opisthorchis felineus (assembly GCA_004794785.1). Classification (NCBI taxonomy): domain Eukaryota; kingdom Metazoa; phylum Platyhelminthes; class Trematoda; order Opisthorchiida; family Opisthorchiidae; genus Opisthorchis; species Opisthorchis felineus. The sequence continues at coordinate 207,796 of SJOL01006353.1, read as the reverse complement.
GGTTAAGCAGTCTTCTGTTAGTTCCTGGAATAGAAAAGTATTGTGGCCCCAACCCACACTTGAGTCTGAACAAGCTGTTTGAGAATTCTGTCCTCCGAACTATGTGGTCGTTTTCACTAAATGATATCTTAACTGAATCAATAGCGAGCCGACAGAACACTTGCGGCAAACTGGTTTAGTTAGCTACACTTCTGACATCAATGAACAAAGCCTAGTCAAGGACCTCCTCCTTCCCGCTTTGCTGTCCTAGTTTTCCTCAGATTTATGCTGATATAGCCTGGATATTTTAGCCTTCAGCTTAATTTTGAGATGTAACTGTTTTCAGCAATTTTAAGAGCCTGCACGTATTGTCGAGTGAAAGTCCTTTGCGAGAATTTTAATATTATGTCCTGGCTGCTTTTTTGCTTTTCAAGACCATCCCACACCAAAACTGTTTATATTTTCTAAACTCCTCTCATCCAGGAGGGTAATAACGTGCAGGGCAGGTGCTAACTGGATAGTAGTCTATCAGCCATTAATTCACGCTCACGTTTACACTCAACATGATGCAGCACTTTCACCACAATGGTGGAATATCTTTGCCTGGTTTGGGGAGATGGTGTTATTATTGATTAGCAACTCTTAAAACAACGTCTGTTATAGCCATGGTAGCCGCAAATCGTTCAACTTAGATTTGCTAAGTCGACGATCATAATTATTCAAACAGCTATCTCAGTTGGTTGTTTTACTGGTGAGTTGAAATGCAGTGCTGACAATGCTTAATTCAATTTTAAACTGTTAATATTCTAACTCCTTGATTAGGCTGTTACTAACAGATCATTACTTTGATACCAGATACTAGTGATCCCACCACCAGGATACCAGTCATGTTCTACATTGAGTATTAAAGGGTAGTGATAAACAGTATAACGTCACATATTTTACACACGCTCGTCCCATCATCGTTATTCCGATTTTGCAACATTAGTTAAGTAGATGTGAGCTGATTATACTTGGTGAATAGTGTGTGAACGCTAATTGTAAGATACCTCTAGAAAGGCTTCTTTTCTGCATGCGCCGGTAGTGACGGACTTCTTGAGGTGCTGCCTACTTCACATAACCATGACTGCCAGACTGACAGCAGATTGCAGACCTACCTATACCCCTTGGCGAAGACGATCTGATTGCATCGTACCACTTTGTCAGAAAGCAATCGAAATTACATAGCAGGTGTTCTGAAAATAGTTGAAGGTTACTCCAAGATATTTGCTTGTCACACACAACTGGATATCAAATATCTGACCGGAAGAGGATATTTTACAGGAATTTTGAAGTACCACACTTTTGTCACTTTTGCAGTCGCCATCTTACCATTCAAGGAGACATGTGGTATGCCGTTAACCGACTACACTGTGATTAATCGGAGCGGGGGTCACCATACAATGTGCCAAAGTTTATTGGATGTGGAATTCGTGAACGAATCACTGGGGTCATTTGAGGTATTGTGTCAGGACAGGAAGAAGATGAATTCAGCGATATGATAACACTCCAACTTTCTTGTTCAACCCTATACGTTAAAAAGACAGGGTTATATACGACTGTGTCATAATAACAAAAGTGAAGGCCTCGTGCCCACTACGGATCGGAGAGGTTTGAAAGGTCATGAAACATGAGGATGGTAACCAAAGTGATCAAACTAAAATTTCCTGTACACAAAATACCTACCGTTGCACTTTGGGTCGTGGGTTAATTATTGGGCTTGTTGGTACAAATGCTTTGAGATCAGTGAGGCGGGATTTCTGGTTTCGGTTTGCTATCATTGTATATAATCCCACTGGCTTAACGCAAGCGATCAAAATGCGGCCAAACTTTCAAAAGCTTGGTGCACCGGAAAAAAGAAGGTATCTTCTAAACTTTCTTTTGATCAAATTTTCTTACGATTTTGACCTTAAATTGGTGAAATGCCTAGAAGAACAATAGACAGCCCTTCACATGTCGCCCCGTATCGCCAGTGAAACCTGCGTGATTTTGGTAGCATTTTAGGCTTAGCTGTGTTTACGTAGCCACTGTCCTTCATTTTACAAGAAAAAACAACTAAGACCTAGTTAGATTAGCTGAGAAATTAAAACCTCGTCCTGTTAGAAGATGAAAGATCCCGCCAGTTCCCCTGATTGAAAGTATCTGGAGGTTAGCCAGTAGGGAGGTCCATGAATTGGTTGTCCTATATCTTGTCAGAGTTTAAAAAACGTTCTTTCATCCGTTACTTTTGGCATTCACATCGCCGAGCAACCAGCCTTTGGAACTTGCCTACTGGTGCTTAGATTTTTTGTAAGTGATTTTATTACAGTTGCTCCCTCAGACTGCTCTCATCCGAGTTCTTGTCGTTTCACTAGGGTTCGTGTAATGCGTTGCCCTTTAAACATGATTAATTCAGGACTATTGCAGAACCTATCTCCGATCCAACCAATGTAAAATACGTGGGAGTTTCTGAGTAAGTAATGTACCACCATTTGACCTGGTCTGTATAGTTTTTAAGCACTCACTATTAGGCCTGAGACGTCAAGTAGAAACCTTCCTATTATAAGAGGAATAACTTGCCTAGTTCTGCGTCACTTGCTCCTTGCGTATTGGGTCTAACGGTCGACAAGGCCTTAAGTAGCTTTATTCATGTTACTGTTGGCTGTCTTGCGGTTATTAAGCCCTAAGTCGTCGTAAAATGGCAGTAGACCTTCTTCAATCCTAAACAATATTCGTCCCTTTGATGTAGTTCGATTTTATCAAGTAAGTCCGAGAAGCTCGCCTTTCATGCGTGAACCGAGTGAACCTCCTCAGTACATCATGCTTCAATTTGAAGGCGAGTGATCACGCTGGCGGAGTATTAAGCTAGGCGTAACTTGTATAAGAAATGTGTGCATTTTATGCATAAGCGAAATGGGATATAGTCGGTCCTAAATGAGAAATCCAAGTGTCCCAAGACTGGGAAGGGCGTGACAGTTAGTAACGTTTTTTGAGGCGCAGCTCCTGAATCACTCGCTAGTCAGCGAAAGTTTGTTGGCTTGTGCATATTTTGGCACAGTATTTACTAGCACCTTAATTGTTTTTAACTACTGACCACGGCGGTTAAGGGAATACCCTCCCTTGCTTTTCATTTCTACTGTTTTGAATAAGTCTGAGGCCAAAAAGTTATCAGGATGGCAAACTGCATGTGTCTTAGGTGTTTTAAAATGTAAAAGGAGTTGGCTGCTCCTAAAACATTTACGTGGGTCACATTACTCTCCAATAAAACGTGCGCGTTCAATGAAACTAGCTCATCAAGTGGAATGATTTCAATCTATCTACGGCACCTATTTAAAATGATTCTGAACCGTTATTGTGAAAAAACGGAAATTGCATCTGTTCGATTAATTAATGGGTAAGAGAACGCAGGTCCTCTAGATTTTTGAAACAGTAAAATCATTTCGCTTCCTTTTTGAGGTAAACATGGTGTTGTCTGGTATCTTATCCCGATTCAAAGACATCACAAAAAGATATTCGTAGTGCAGGTATACTAACTGGAAATAGCCCTACAAAACAGCGAGAGTGGCTTCAATTCCTCGGTTTAATAAGAATCCATATAATCAGATCAGTGGGCTTGAAAATAATACAACTCTTTTTTTTACCCCACTAAAAACGGTACTGGAAAATATTTACATATATTTGGGTCAGTCGAATCAGAATATGGAAATTTTAAAGCGTTCCTGAGATACGACTTCATAATTATTCACTTGGTATTTTTTATGCATTCTTGAGTCTATGGAACACCTCAACACTCGGATGATTGAACGTTAAGGGCTGTTTGAAAGGGATGATTGATTGAACTTGTCCCAACCTAAAACGGATTAAGCAAAAGCATTTAGATTGTCAAACAGAGGAAGTAACGGTTAGGTGAAGTAAAGCATACTTCCTCAACAGAGTCATTGTCAAGCGCAACAAATTCATGTTGAAGGATACTTTAGGACCAAACACCGAGACTGATAGCGTGCACCGTATTCAAACGATTTGAATGAATTCGGTAGGCTGAATTGTTGAAGTCAAGCTGGGCTTAACTTGTCAAACGAAAAGTTTGGGCTGAATTCCAATTCCACAATACGATCAGCTAGTCACTCCCTTCTGTCCAAGTGGTGTACTGAACTAGAAGTCTGAAATGGTTTATCAGATTCCCTCTGTTGATGACCAAAAACGTAATGATTCTAAGGCGAGTGACGTTGGCAATTTTAAGTACGTTTATGCGTATGGCTTTAATTTTTGACGACTTTGTTCAACCGAGTTTCTTTTTCCAGCTCTAAGTAACACGGTTACCTACATGACAACCCAGAAGACGATGTTCAATAATCTGTTGAGTCTCTAATCAAGCCAACAAATTCTGTTGACGCAAATTGCTCCCGCAAACGTTTGCTGTAGAAAATGAACTTTCGAAGCCAGTTTATATCGTTAAATATCTATGGGAAGCGTAATTGAGGTATGAGGTATAAGGTTGAGCAAAATAAGTTCATGCAGATACCACCTTCCTTGAATAACGGTAAAAGTCCACGGCAATAGTTAAAGAAATCAGTTTTATAAAAAATACCCTATTATGTCTGTTTGTTTACTACATGTAGGGTGTAAGGAGCGGCGGTATGTGTATTACTTTTCATGAAAGCACGTTGTAGTTTTCATCAATTCAATAATAAAGTTCTCCAGAAACTATTATGCAAAATAGAAAGCGGAAATTGTTAAATCACTTATTCTGATTGCTGATGTTTTCCTATACAAAGCCATTTATCTGCGATGGTTTGCTACCACACAACCTCTTCAGGTTTCAGTTAAAAATGAAGGGAAATGATGACTTCTGTTTAGCTGAACAAATTGATTTGTTTGAGTTGATTGTAGTTATTTACCTTTGGGAATTATTTTCTCTAGATTTTCAGGAGAAATTGTTACCGTCCTTTCAACAGACTTCACCACATAATGGCGATTCGATGAAGGATTTTATCTGCATTGTCCTGTGAGACTGCTGCGTTTATTTAGTTACCGTAAACGTTTTTAAGCTCAAAGTTTATTTGCTTAGTTAGTCCAGATAAAAAAATATCCACACATATTTACTTCCACATATTCTGCCAATCATTTTATCCTAACCAGTGTGGGCAGACTTCAGACTTTACTTTTGTAGTAGTTCTTTGAGACGTGGGATGATGTAGCAACATTCCCTAAGCACTGGGCTGGATACTTTTCAAACCATTTAGTGTACTGAATGCTCCTAGGACGATACGATATCCCCCCAAGAAATCTGTCACCATCTGGCCTCTGCAAAATAATTTCTGTTCACTGCCTACCCTTAGTGATTCTTTCACCAAAGTGCAAGGGCGAAAGCTGGTATTCTGCACCATAGCGTGGCTGACGGTTCACTGGTCGCATGCCTAGGACGTTGACTAGTTGGCGTTTTCGAACCACCGGTGGCCACAAGGTCAGTAAGTTCCGGCTAACTGAGAGGAATCCGGCAACAATGACGATGGTTCTGCCCCATCACTTTTAAGGATTATTCCGCCTCATACAGAGTGCCTCATGCAGGCCAGATGCACCCCTATATTTAAAGCCAAGTGACATTGCAGAAATCTTGATATCTAAGTCAGTCAACTCACGCGAAGTTAACGCGTTTCCAAGGTCAGTGCAAAAGCGCACCAGTCATCAGATAAACAAAGATCTCGAAAGAGACTATCCCCTAAACATTTCTCAGCATCCTTCTTATTGTTGTGTAGATCTCCTACGACCGATGAACGGCATGCTAATAAGTAAAAAGAAGTCTTGCAACTTTGCCCTGAATAGATCCAGTTCAGGGAGTAACACATTTGGTCATCTGTACCCCAAAATATCTATATTGTCATGCAGAGGGTAGTAGGGTTGCAGTCACCAAAGGGCCACCACCAAATAGGCAAACGGAAGTCGTTGGTAGCAGGCAAGTTGGTCCATGTAGAAGGAAGTAACACGGATCAAAGTATCCATAGTGAACCGCCGGAGTCAAACAAATATGGATTCGGAAATGCTGTCGTCGACCAAGTCGTGATACCATCTCCGTACTGCAATTGATGAACAATCACGGGAGCGGCTTGCTCATATATTTTAATCCTTATTCCAGTGAGTTGGGAACCTGGTGGGAAAACACGACAAACAAACACGGTATACGAGACCCCGCGAGAGGAAAAGACACACAAGGGATTGCAGCGTGGGTAAATTTTGCATTTAAACTAAAACAGACTTGTTGTTTGTATGTTTGACTTGTCCGAATAAGTAGCTAACCTAGCATTCAGACTCCTTTTTACTATAGAATTTTCCAGTTGGATTCTTTAGGATTTGCGTGCAGAATCTTTTTCACGGTGGAGAAATAGGTCATATGCCTGTAGGAGGTATCCCCATTTGCACCATTTGCTAGCAGTTCTTCCGAGAAAATGGTCACTGGGGAGATTGTTTTCAAACTATCTTTTGCCTCCGGTAAGTTATCCATTCACATTCAACCATAACCCTATCGAGGCCACGCCTATTCGAAGGACTATACAATAAGCAGATTTTCCTCAGCGGGAACGAAATCGATTGTCTAGTGCGACAAAGTTTGTAACTAATCACAGTAGAATATAAAGGAAAAACTAGTCTGTTTGAGTTTGACGACGAAACTCATCAATTCGTGTTTTCCATAGGCAGTGGACAAAAACCAGTGAGCGCAAAATTACCTGCTTGTGATAGATGGTTTTTCTCGGTGCCCAAATAGCAACTACTTTCCTGTACACATTAGAATGTGTGCCTTGGAATATAGGGAATGAAGCGTCTAGGGGCTGAAAGAGTCATGCATAACCTAAAACATGAAAGGAACTCCTACAAGAAGCCACACTGCTATTTGTGAAAGTTCGTGTAACATACTGACAATGAACATGCTCTCTGACGAATGTATTCGTAGAGCAAACGTCGACCTCATGCGTAATAAAAATTTTCCTAAATTACGGACAATGATTCCAGTGCGGGTGGCTAGTCACTTACGGTTTATTCGCATAGTCAGCTTGACGTATTTTAGTATCCTTTACAATGTTTGCAATCTGCTGTGGGCTACAAACAAGTATTGCCAACGACATTGTTAGGGAGAATTCTCCTCTTTGAAAAAAAATAAAGTACAGGTTTTTCAGATTCAAACATACGGAGCCGGCTAGTTTGAGGTTTTTAGATAACTGGTAAAAGCTGCTTAGTTGTTGCTCCCTAAAGCATAAAAATGATTTGAAGAGACAGGCTTTTTGCTGAAACTATTAGGCTTTATTTCAGTGGTTTACAAACATCAGCTCAACGCACTATACCTGAGAAGGTGGATCATTGTTTACACATAACCCTAATGCTCACATTCATTCAGTTTTTCATAACTGTGTAAGCCTTATTCAGACTACCTAAATATTTCAGGTGGAAAACACAAGCGCACAGAATCAGTAAGGGCGGAACAATGTGTTGCCGGGTATTAAGTCTACTTTGGCAGACAAAAAGTCCGATTGAAAAGAGAGCTCCGGGAGTATGTAGGAACGCTCAAAAGCTTGCCAGAAATTCGGTGATCTTTATGGGCCAAATAGTTCAATAGGATAAGGACATAAGTAGGAAAGGTTTATTTGTCAAATGAGATGTTTTATAGAAATAGAAAGCATTTTGTCATTGGCATTTATTTCAGTCAAACATAAAGTGAAATACAGAATATCAAGTAAATACACTAAAAGAAGAACGATAATCCACCTGGGATTAAAACAATTTTGAAACTAATAATAGTGAAATGCAAAACGGATGTTAGGATGCCAGGCACTGTAGGGAAATGTAAGTTAGATGAATAAGACTCATGTGAGCAATCAATAAATCATGGGCGTCATACAAGTACTTGTGGTGAACATAGCGGTGCATTCTCTAGAAGTTTCGAGAGATCATGATTCCTGTTTTGTGTAAAATATCTCTCAATCATCTGGTTTTACTGAGTTTGGTTTTAAAGTCAACATCTTGCGGGATTTCACGTTTTGCAGTCATGCCATGGGAGCACCATCAAATGATCTGAGGATTCCTCCTGTTTGAACACGGTTAACCGAGGAAGTTGATTAACTATCTGATCGTTCATGAACGTCCTGCAAAAGCTTGTATCATGTCAACAAGATAGAGCTTGAAAACCACTTTCTGGATTTGTCTTAATCCCAATGCTTTGAGCCATCGCCAAACGTTGTTAGACAAAGAGTAGATCAGGGCAGTGCTCAGACAAAACTCAGGCATACAGCAAATCTTATTGCAGAGGGTGTGGTTTTGCTGGCCACGACTCATGCCGCATGTAAAAAGTGCAAAGTAGTGTGCGTAAAACCAAAGGGACAGCTTGGCTTTGAGCTTCAGGCTACTAAGTTACGTTAGCCGGTATGATCGTGCCTTCCACTTGAAAATCTTGTGAACACCGGTTTATAGCCCCATGCATTTTATCAGCCTTTAAAAGCCACATGATATCAAACCTGGCACGGAAAAGGGCGGCACTCTATGATTTAGACTGATGACGTCAAAGTTTCATTGATGTGTACTAAATATAGTCAATATTCAGCTAAAGGTAGTCCAGCGCGCAGGTCACGCTAATCTTCAGTTTAGTAGTCGTCCCACAAATATCACTCTGCATAGATCTCATGAGTGATAATAGGTAGTCCTGCTGGGCAGCTTGCAGTAAGCGAAAATTGAAGTGCTCAACTTTCCATTACAAAAGTTCCGAACTCGAATGCTTCTACAGCTTTTCTAGTGAGACATGAATAGCGATTTGTAATGAAGAAGAAATCTTGTCAACTACTTCTCTGGGCTAAGATTAAGTCGGCTTCACTTAAATAGAACCCACACTGAAACGATGAGTTCTACTGTCTTTTTCAGAGAAACAGGTGAATAAACTTTGGACGGAAGATAATATCCATCAGAACGATAGAACTGCTCATCCTTCCATCTACACATCGGTTCCAAAAAAGGAAACCGATATTATCTAGCATCTCAGCGACCAGACAGCTTGATGCGATCCGGTGCTATCTGTACAAATCACAAACTCTAGGATCGTGGATGCTTCCGATCATTCAGTGAGAAGTCCAGGAAGTTCAGTTTGCTGAGATGCTGGTTTACCACCTTAGCTATCATTTGGGGTTGTAATAAGTCTCCCTGTTGTGTGATTTATTTCATTCTACATAAAATGTGATAAAGACTATTGGTACTCCTTTGATGTATTGCTCGATATAGGACTGTCTGCCTTTTCTCATGCGTAACAAAAATGTCTCGTTTTTTCCAGCCACTTGGCACGAAACGAGAAGGTTTAGAAGAATCGGTTGTATGATGTTACTCGATCAGGTGGAATGTCACAAGTAACATGGAGATGACATGAAAGTTAATGCTTTACGGGCGGATGAGAATATCTTTGCAGTATTATAAAGAGAACTGAGTTCGTCTTGAACAACCAATTGAACTGGCGTTCCGACGTGATTGGTTCTCGTCACGAAAATATAGCACAAATCGGTCGTTCCAAGTTCGATATTCGGTAATTTTTGGTCCTTTCTGATGAATCGTCTAAAAGGGCATACTGTGAGCTAATGCCTCAGATATTGTGGGATTTCCATATTCTCTTTTGAGATCACCCAAGTCCGGATCCCGTTCTTTTAACTGGGTTGTCTGTGGACTTGTTACGTAATCCACCAGTGAGCTGAAAGTTTGAAATTCTGCACGGTTTTACGTGTCAAATAAGATACCAGCTGATGTTTAGGTAGAGCGATATGTGTGGGGATGGTCGAACAATTTTTTCCCCAATGCATCTTTCAGCTGTGGACCCCTTGGTACTGCACAGAAGTGTCTCTCAATTCGGGTCATATAGTTCTAGGTGTTCGGTTCTTGGTAACCCACTATCCATTTATACGTTCCGCTTCAACATCTGTCTTCTGATCATCCGGTTACTTTCATAGGGAGACGAAGCAACTGCTTTCACCACTTGGGTAATTTCAGCCGTACACTTAACGAAATATGCTTTGCAACATGATGAATGAAACAGTACAATGAACTTTTCCAGCACTTGCATCATAACGTCCAACAAATCAACAGAGTTAGACCAAAGAATAACGCACACGAAAACACCAAGAATCTTATAGATGCGAAACCACACATTGGAAATTCGCGTTGCAAACCACAAATAGAATTACCCCACATTTTATCACAACCTTTGGAATCCTAGACTAAGCAAGAATTCTACGGAAAGACTGTTTTACAGGCCTCAAGTTGACCACATATGTTAAGCCCAGTGGTTTTCGAATATGACTAAAATCAAGAGACAACATGTGGTCCCAACTAATTAAACTGCGTATTAAATCAATCGGTTCGAGACGAATAGGGCAAGACTAGTCACTTGATCAAATGCAGGACGAATACGGGGTGAGTGAGCTAATTTAAAATTAGACGCTCAAGTCAACCTGTCGCTGGATAGAGAGATTCAAACAACTGGCCCAAAAATGGCAAATGCCTGTGTATCTTGGCTTTTGAAAAGGTTTTAAAACTCTACGACTTTACTCAAATTCAAACCTCTTGGAATTCCACCAGCTTCATCAAATTCCGTTGAGTAAGTCGCACGGGTTCGAACTTTGGCTGTACGGAAATTGGGAAGCCATCCATATGTTTGACATTTTATTGAGTGTAGTGTGACCAAACGTGATAATCCCATTTAGTGGTAACAGCAAATATCTGAGCAGTTTGTCACCGGACCTATGCAAAAGCGTTTTTGCTGGGGTTGATACACAGTTTTAACGTTTTTTTCTCCACTGGGGTGAAAATTACCCCAACCACAGTTTGAACCCGCTTCGTTCACAAGTTCTTTTAGCTACGGTGTTGTGCTTCCGTGGTTTTGTGTCTACCTAGAAGATTAGCTGGACTGCTCACTGTTTTCCGAAATTATAGTACTAAAAATTAAGGGCACACTGGAACCTCTGCACGCGCATACACACACGCCGCATAACTCAAAAGCGAACACACTGGTTTATTTCATGGTAGCTGAAACAACATTACAGCGAAATTTCAACGTCGTTCTTCTGCTCGGTTGAAATCCCTGTATTTGGCTCATCAAATGGTTACTTGTGTTTTTGCCCAAGCCTAGGTTTTGGGTTGCTTATTTTCCTTGCGTTGCTCAAGAAATCTGGGTTGCTTTATCCTGCTTCGTCTGCCGATCGTCATGGGTTATCGTTACAACCAAGCAGGTGGACTTCCCAATTCGATGAAAATATGAAGAGATTCTGAAATTTTGTTCAAGAGTTTGTCCTCTTTGCGATGTCAGCCTATACAGAAAAACCGAGAAGTGCCGTGCAGCTATTTTATACTTATTCCGAATAGACAGCAATGCGCATCTCACGAATCCGTGACCTCCCGACTAGCATTTGAAGACTTAACGGTGAGGTCGTGAGCGGCTCATCAACAGTACGATCAACTTAAACTTGGATGGAATGTAGCACTTCTCACACTTGAGTAATGGAATTCACATCGCGCGGTCTTGTGGTGAATGGTTCTTAGGGTAAGGAATCCTCAAAAGGGTGACCCATGAGACCTGTGCGATGTTTTCATTTCTGAAGTAATTTCACTGAATGCTTACTTTTGACGATTTAATTCTTTTCGGTGACATTGTTTAACCCGAGTTTCGTTCCTCATTTGCACGAGCTGAAGTAGCTCACGTGACAGCGCAACTGGTTTCGTGATCAACACAATACAACTTGAGAGTGTGAATCGGCACCTCCCCCGCTGTGCAAAGTAAGCAGAAGTATTTTAAGCAAGTTAGGCCTTGACTAGCCAGATAAATGACCGCAAAGTACTTCCTAATGCCCACCAGATATCCTCCGTCTTTTAGATGCGTCAAAAGTGAACTCTTCGATAAATTCAATTGTAAGACTGGGAATGCAGGACAGTTTGTATCCCAAAACTTCTACTATATTCGACGGGCTGGTGGTAGCAAACACTGGTGTGCGTAGCCTATCACGCTTACTTTATGCACACAGTTCCCTAGGTTCGTGCCAGTGAGAACACATTTTTAACCGAAGTTACAAAGCAGTGATCATGCTATCCGCATTTTACTTACAATTCAAATGACTGATTTGATTCTTCCGACACATTCTATGCTCTTCAAAAGCAGCTGAGGATACAACAAGTAGGCTGGTTTATCGCTGCAAGAAAAGCACTTTTAGAAGTGAAAATAAATTTAAATCCATTATTGTCTATACCGCAGGTGCTAAGGATATAACGCTTCAGGGGAGTGCAAGACCAGCTCGCTTAGAAAGAAAAAGGTTTTGATACACGTATCCTCAAGTAAAGTTTATAATATAGAGTTTGGTTGCCCATGACAAGAGTAAATGTTTTTCACATACCTTTGTGAATGCGTGTCAATAAACCCAGTGGTGAGGAAGCTATCTTGCGGTGTTTCGGCTGTATCCCACCTGGTCCAGTTCCAGCAATAGTCAACTACATGCTTGCACAGTGGGTTTGATGGGAAGGGGCTGACAACATCAGGCATTCTTACCCATTCATGCAGGACGTTTAGAAGGTTGTTTCGCTAATGGGCCGAAAAATACTCAACCACTAAACTCATGTTGAATGCTTTTGGTGTAAGTAATTCATTGAGTTAGCGAAATTTTTAATTTAGAGGAAAAGGGGTCTGAGTTGCTCCATGAGATCAACAACTGCGAAGGACTGAAATGGATTTATTACAGAAACCACAATGGAAAAATTGGAACAGGTTGTGTTGCCCGATATAAATTCCAAAATATGGATTCGCTACTTGGAAGGCACTTTTGTGGTCATCAAAAGGAGCGAACTGCAACGAGTGAGCCAACTGCTAAACAACGTTTTCGACGACATCAAATTCACAGTCGAAGAAGAGAACAACGGAAAACTGGCGTTTCTGGACGTCCTCCTCACTACAATGCCGAACGGACAGCTACCAACCAAATTCTTAGCTACCACAGCAACCATCCAAGTTGTCACAAACGAAGCTGCATTCGGACACTTTCAAGCGGATCGAGACACGCTGCAGCACAACAGAATCCAAGATCAAGGAAGAAAAACGTCCATACAAATTGTTCCAGAGAAATGGATACCAGAGGAATTGCACCTGGAAATCACTCAGGAAGCCAAGCACGATCACCGCAACAGCACAAAATGGAAGCAAACGAGTCACACTCCCATACATCAAGAACACCACTGAAATGACGGCAAGGCTCTTACGACAGCACAATACAGCGGTCGCCTACAAGCCTGCTAACACTTTGCGGAGGACACTATCAAGACCAAAAGGAAAATTAGGTCCAATGACGAAGAACAATGTCATATACAAGATCCAATGCAAGGATTGCGACAAACGGTATATAGGACAATCGGGAAGGAAACTCTACACCAGAATACACAAACACAAGCTCGCTACAAAAGGACACGAACAATTTTCCCTCATCTCCGTACACAGAGATCAGGAAGGACACGAGTTCGACTGAAGCGGCGTTCGCATACTGACCCAAGTAAGAACGAAGAAAGAAAGTGAATTTATGAAAGCGTGGTACTCCACTGAAGAAGCTATCAACAAACATATCGAAATTGACCCCATTTACCAAGCACTAAGAACAAGGGAACGCCAGAACCACAGAGATCTGAGCTGCAAACGTAACCAGACGAGAAACTAATAAGGGGATCAGGAAAGCCGTATTCAAACGGACATGTCAGGCTGACTGGAGGAGGCGCCCAACCAATAAACCAACGTACCAAACTAACCGGCAGACGCAAGGAAACTAACCGTTACAATGGAGAAAAATAAGGCTGTATAACCAACCAATCAAGCTCGAGAAGGTCAGACCAGAAAGCAATGCCAATCAAGGCCAGAGAACAAACTAGTAAAAATAAAAGGCGTTGGGATAACCAAACGGTGCGAAGGAACGCAGACCACAACGCAACAAACATCACAAACGGACCAATATATTCACGAAAACCGCTTCCCCCTAAGTAGCCAATAATTTTAGAAGGTAACAGTAGTCTTCAAATGCTATATAGGCGCAAGCAGGCAAGGAAGAAGTAATCACTCAACTGATGACGAGACGTTTGCCAGCCAATGCCAAGCTTGGCGAACAGATCAACAACCACCTGATCAACAACCAAGGAAAGGGGTCCCAAAGGAGGAGGCGTACTACAAATTAATGTAGTGTATCACAGCATCAGAGGATCCTGTTGGATTCGAAGTCTCTAGCGGAGCGGTCACAGTGTCTAGAGAAACAACACATGTCTGTATGAGGAAGAACTCGGCAACCACTGAATATCGTAACCTGCTTCATCTTCCGTGAGTTTGGACCCGGATGGTAAAAAAATGTGATTCTGCCATGGTTCCTTGTTAACTCTGTTCCGTTTCACTGGTGCTTTCAGGTGCGTATGAACCTTTGTTCCGAGGAGGAAACTGCTGTCACTGCTGTTGCGTTTGAATTGCAGTGTGAATGATACGTGCGCCTGTGCCCACGGGCCAAACAATACGAAATGCTTGTTGAATTTCGCTTGTTAACAAGTGGTTCATTTGTTATTTTTTCCAATTTTTCCCTATTGGGGTTAACTGTCCTCTAGACAAATAGAAAAACGGGGCCATTGGATATATTATGTAATTCTTATCAAGTCAAGTTAGTTCGGGGAAAATTTATGAGGACAAGGGTATATTTTCAGCATACAAATGAATGCTGGGTAAGAACAATTATATAAAAGATCCATGACAAACTGGACAGAAGTAGAGACCAGGGAGGGCTGTGTCCCAGAAGCGTCATCAACGACATATCTGAGCATAAACCATGTTAATCGACGGAGAAACAAACAATGGCTTTATTTTAAACGTTCCTTTTTTGTAGAAAATGGCTCAAAAAAGGGTATTCCCAAGAATCGTGAGAATAGTATAGGCGTTCATCATTCAGTTCATTGGCCCAAAAATCAACATATACAGACATTTAAGATACACTGCTTCCCCAAACTTTATGCACGCACCTTAATTAGGGGCCCGAGTTCCGGACAAGGTAAACACATATGTGAAGGGAATAAGCGCTTTGTTACGTGGCAGGAAAAATCCTTGCGTGGGAAGGCAAACGTCGTCGAATTTTACTGAGAACTGTCTCAACGAGAGAGATTTGCAAAAGTACATCAAGCAGCAAAGTTCAGGACGGGAGGAGGAATTGTTTATGATAGATGGGTCACGTTCGTCCAAAAACGATAACGGCAGAGCGAGTGATTGAAAGTGGAAACCTAAATGTGACAATGATCAAGCTGTGATTTAAGAGAGTAAACTGGTTTTCCTGGGAACTTGCAAACTTGCAAATCAATTTATAGATCATTGATCTAGGTGGAGAATACAGTACAACTGACATCTTTCCGATCCACGACAGAATCCACGAAATATTCTAACGTCTGTTTTCAAATCAAGTATCTAAGCCTGTTCCCGTTGTTCACACGTCAGAAGGCATTGTGTGAACATCCGAACCTTCCCTCAAAAGGCTCGACATCTCAACTACCACATATATGTTTCTCCTTGAGGAAGAATTGTATTCGTCAACTTTCCTATGATGTGCCTTTTGATTTCAACTAGCCTTTTGGAATAATACTCGCAATTATTAGTCCGCTTAGGTTTCCGGCTCATCCCAGGAGCTTAGTAATATTGAGTGAACGTGTGAGAGTATCCATAAGTCACTGACAAGCTATAAAAATTCAGCGAATGTTAAAATTTTAATTTCAATCCGGAAAAGACTAAACTTCACAAACCCAGATCCCTAACACATACAAGACGCTTTCGAGCTTGAGGTTCGTCTCACTTTCCCAGCATTTGGGAGAGTTACAGAAAAATGATTTAGTTGCTACCAGCTGCTTGACAAATTATGGCAATTTGTAGAATTTGTAATGGGGCCTACATTTTACCAGTCGCACGCCATTTTTGAGATAAATGTTACGTGGATACAACCATCTGGACAGTTTTTTCAGTCGATTCTTACGTGAATCGCGGTTATTGTATCACTGTGTCCTACAGGTGGGTTCCAATAAGAAAGCAAATGAAACTGGAAAAATGCGCTCACTTGCATATCAATTCGGGTTTCACGGGAGACCCAACGGAAACAGTCCAATTTGAGTTAAGTAGAACATGGGGTTGACGGCAACTCGGAGACTGCGCCCACCTGATGAGCCCCAAGAAGGACGAAACTGGTTGTACTGTCGAAGAGTTTTCGGCAAACCTGTGGATAGTCTCCTTTATGAAAAAAACATTGAGATATCTCAAATACCGTACCAAATGAAACATGAGGCGGCCTTTGTGCAGCTCATTCAGTTGAAAAATATCATAAACGAGAGATTCAGTTGAGTCTCCCGTGAAAATCCAGTTGATATGCAAATAAGTGTATTTGTCAACATCTGTCCAATTTGGGTTGAATTAGAACATAAGGTTGAGGGAAACTCGGGGACTGTGCCTACCTGATGAACCCCAAGAAGGGCGAAATCGGTCGTGGGCTGTCGAAGAGTTTTCAGCAACTTTGTGAGTAGTTTCATTTATGTAAATGAATCTAGGTTTATTCTGTAAAGTTGTTATTCCCTTGAATAGGACAAAAGCGCAGATTGCGCTTCGTTGCAAAATCCCAAAGCATAGCTTATCGTAGCCAGCGTGTTCTATGCTACCACACTGGGCTTATTACCTGGCTTGCTGATCTCCCGAAAATACATCTTATGACATATTTCATCCTTCCCTCAGTCAAGCGATTCTGTATGACGCTAGTGTTCAGAATACCGATAGTCAAATTCTGAATAGTAGTTTAAAGAGTCTTCTTACGTATGAGACCTGTCAGAGAACGCTAAAACGTTCCGTATCTGCCTATCCTTGATTTCACTTTGTTTACCAACTGACAAGGATTATCAGTTGTCCTAGTGATTTTCTTTTGGACAGGCTACCCATGGGACGGACCGATAGCGTCCTCTGGTGCGGGAAAATCTATCTTGGCCATGGATTATGGTAAAACACCCAAGGCAACATACATGATTATTTGGACGTTTCTGATCTTTGGTAGCCTGAATTTGTTAGTTACGCGCAAGCATATTCCACGGTACAAAATTGGCTGTGAGCATTCCTGTCCAGTGTTTGGCATTGTGCGTTGCGGTGGTTGAGAAATCTAGTTAAGGTACATCCACTTCCCGTCTACTCGAGATTTTCTAAATAAACTTTACCGTATTCTCCAAAAGAATCGGTTGATTTACTGGACGTACTACACTCAATACTATGAGTGCAGAAAAATTAACCACCTTAATTAAATTAATGTTTTGGGAGGATAATAGCTACTTCTGATACCTGATAAACACCAATACATTTGAGCTTCAGTTCACGATTTTATGGGACTACCGCGCTTGCATTGCCATGCCAATTTGGTAAATATTCTTATGTAAACAATAAGTACAAAATCTCAGTGGGATTATCCGTCCAGAACCAGCCTCAACCATGAGGAATTAGTTGTCGTACCTATTGAACAAATCCCTCATGTTAAAGGACGTATTTCTGTAAGCCGAGATATTGTGTTCAGAGCAAAGCTTTACCAAGGCCCTAGCGGAAAAGTTTCTGCCAGCGGAAAACTAGCGGCGAAAAAATTTCACTGTGGGCACTAAACAGGTTACATGCTTCAGACATGGACATAATCACCGGGTGTAAAATGTCTCCGTGGAACTGATTCTAATTTATTGATGATATTCTGCCGCGCTGACCTGAAATCTGTGTGAGTTGCAACGCACATTAGCAGGTTTTGAGACGCCAGTAGTATTATCACTTCACGGCTTGCTGGGGTTTGATACTATTAGTTCACGTCACCCACATTATGACCGTTACTGGTGGAAGGTTTTGTTGAAGTACCCATCCACCGATACTTTGTGTGAGTAACAGGCCCTTTGGTTTCGTACATCCATAGCTTTGACCAAACGCTTGCATTCAAGGTCCCGAAATCGTCAGCTTTGTATTCAAAACCTCTGCAATTGCCATGATGACGAACCAATGCATTCTCAGTGAAAATATATGGTTTCCAGTTACGATATCTCTCCTGCCACAGGAGGTAAACGGCGACAGTGTTCGCAAATATCAGAGGTTTCTTCGGGTGCGAACAATTGCGATGTACAGCAGAAACCGAAAAACTGAATTCATTTGAATGATGCTCAAGAAAAAGTATGAACTTCGTGGCCGCAAATGTTCTAAGCGAGTAGATAGACATCGTGTCCCCAAGAGAATTTATTAACGTTGGGAGTTTAAAACTCTCATAAATCACACGGGTGACCCACCATAATGTGTACATGACTTTAAGATTTTATACGTAAGTGGTACTTCAACTATCGTTAACACTAACTTTATACTGAAGCTGCAGGTGTTCGTTCAATACATTCGAAGACCGGGGAGTCAAGGTTTATTATAGACGTACCGCTTTTCATAACGAAATGGAGTGTAACAAAAATGCTGTTGTGTTCTGAGTGTAACTTACTGTGTAGGTCAGATACGACTGTCCTCCTTCGCGGTCAGTAGTCCAATAAGCGACGTCGGCATGACTAACATTTGCACAACCGTCGTTTACTCTTTTCCTTTTTTGGGACACACTGAGTAATGATAAAAAACGCCTATCGACAATGGCGTTTATGTTAATGTGCGCAAAACTAATGATTTCCACTCCCTTGTACACTCGTTTTTAAAGAATGATCGC
Source organism: Opisthorchis felineus (assembly GCA_004794785.1). Lineage (NCBI taxonomy): Eukaryota > Metazoa > Platyhelminthes > Trematoda > Opisthorchiida > Opisthorchiidae > Opisthorchis > Opisthorchis felineus. The sequence continues at coordinate 189,047 of SJOL01006353.1, read as the reverse complement.
AAAACATTAGCAGGTATCCAGTCATACACTGTTAAGTTTGCTGATACTGTACCCTCCTCTCACTCGGTAAACTGTAACTTGTAAAGGGAACCCTCGATTTCACGTACACCAACACAGTCGCATAAAATTTCTCCCGGAATCAGTTACCAAACTGCTTGTGGGGAGAAGGATAAAACGGGACTCAAAATGGGCCATAAACTGTAATAGTAAAACCCAGCCATCATATCAGGATACCTATATTCCTCATGTCCGGATTTATTCCTGATTTCTCTGTATTTCAGCTGCTGAGTTAACAATATATCAATCGAGAAGATGGAATACAAAGTAACACATAGGCATAAGCGGATGTGGGAACCTGCGGGAAATTGCCGTTAATATTGGAATTTTAACAGTACTGCCAATGCAGACCGAAGACAAAGTGCTCAACATATTTGTCCGACACGTCGTTTGCCTGCTTCTCTGTCTCTTATCCGTTGAAATGTGAATACGCATTTACCTATCAGGCTCAGGAAGATGTAATAACTTTTCTACTGAGATAACAGATGACACCGCAAAATTTCTAGGACACAGTGAATTTCTGCAAGAAAGACTTAGTAGTGAACCCTCTTCGTTTTTCATTCAATGCCTGGCAACCGATATTATCCGAGGATTTGCAAGCCTCACTCCTTCAACACTGAGACTATTTGTATTGATAAAATACAATTCTACGTCTAGGAGTGTAAAGAACTAAAGAACGATCACCCTAGATTACTTGGTCTTCAACTGAAATAGCAATTGTATTGACCAGACCTGGCGTCAATGTGTTAGCCATAAAGTTTATCATCAAGCTCAACAGAGAAGAACTGACTACCAAAAGTCACGTGTCACCTGCTGTAATCAACGGTGGGTCAGTTACACTCGATGTTTTGCTTAGCCAGTACAATGGAATGGCTGACGGGCTTGAATCTGATTGAACAGAATGGCAACTGAACGACTGAACAACTAGCAGATCGATCAGCTCCTTGATGCCACAAGTCAGCCGTCCTAACAGAATTCGTTTACTAAACGCCTCTTGTGTGTAAAACCACAGACAATAATCAGACAGTCCAAAAGGTGTGAAAGCCAACGGCTGTGACTAAAATCCACGGATCATATGCCTTTGGTGAGAACGTCTGGGGTAGATTTTACTCCATAAAATTGTCTAACTGTATATCTGTGTGTGTGCATTTGTGTATTTACCCATTAAATCTTTACCCTCAAAGAACTGAACAGCACCAACCAATGTTGAAGTCTGTCACAAAGTCACAAAAATGTGAGGGTGGCGAAGAAAACGAGTTCAAAATAAAGTTGGATTAAGTTTTATCCCTCAGTACAGGAAAAGTGAGTTCGCATATATTCGGATCATCAATGTTCCAGATATGGCATGATAGTACTAACTGTTATGTCTAAAGGAGAAATGTTTAGTTTCGGCCAAGCAACACATGTTGTAGGGTTAGAAATAAGTTTCGAATATCCTTGAAAATCTATGACACCAAAAATCACTCTCTTAATACATTCTTGCCTTCCTCGGTTTAGTATCTAGGTATGTATTGTGACTTGAAACAGATCATTCAATGATTCTCCCACAATTTGTGCACTATTCTACAACAAACCTTCGTGGCATTTAATACTCGGAAGCCACTGTGGGTTTCATGCATTTTTAATAAGTGAAACCTACTAAATCCAGTAAGGACGAAATTCCTGCAAAGTGCTTTTTGGCTTTTTGGCACAGGCTGATTAACTTACAGGTTAATAGTTTTATTAGAAATCCCCGAATCCCTTAATAGTATCAATGAGCCATAAGGGTTTGTGCACTTTAACTGAGGTTGATAAGCCAAATATGTCAGTCTTTGAGGCATATCAGAAAGTGTTTCTCTTTCAATGTCAGGTAATACCTTCAAAATAGGTCACAGCAAGCTCCTCCGATGGACCGTTCAATAACATATTTTTATGCGAATTTATTCCAAACAATTCATCAGACAGAAATGAAGGGACCGATATTGTCAATCGCGGAGGGTACAACACACGATGGCACAAATTTAGCTCGGACGCATGATAGTTCAAGCTAACTCCACTGAAACAATTGGCCGATGCCCCTAAACTGTTGCATTAGTTCGAAAGCATAGTTCTCCAGCTAACCCTGGTCCTCTGCTGTTCACTCATCCATCATAGTGTGGGTACTGTAAGAGCTATGCCCGCCTTGAGTTCTTTAAACAATTCCGACTGCAACTTTGTCCTCATATCCATTTCTAATCTTTCCAGCAGTCCAAGTGGCCAAAACGACATTAGTCATTATCAGCTCCCAATTATGTTATTCCTAAATGCCGTTTTTGTGTGACATAATGAGGCGGGATAACTGTATCAGTTTGGGATGTGTTGAATGCATTTCGTAATATTGCACATATAGGCAAAGCTAGTTTGCACGTTGTCATGTCGGTCAAAACTGTATTGAACCCCAAAATCAAAGTACAGCCAAGTGTTAGCTTGCAGCTTCCGACTATTAAATGCCAGACGGTTTTTTGACTCGTTCTAAATTTGATCAGAAACTAAGCTTGATATTCGTGCTGATACACAAAGATCATTGTAGGCAACTACTACCTCATCAATAAATGCATCAATCTGACACAAGTTCTCATGGATTATCAGTGACACATTTCGTCGGTAGTGGAACAGAGCAGCCGGTTTGTTACGAGGGAGTTTCGTAGTTTGACTACATGCATGGTAACATCAGTTGGAAAGTAACAGGGACACAAGCAATCCAGAACGCCGCGTTTAAAAACACAGTTGTGACGCATGCACTAACTTTGTCCGTTACCGGGCTGTACAAAGCTCTTGCGTCTTAATTACTCAACAAAATGTGATGGAATTAGGGAAATTTTCAGAGAATCCCAAATAAAATCGCGAAGATTGGCGAGCTTTTCAACATTTAAGGCATACAAGTAGTTACTATTTTAAAACAAGATATTTGAAACACTCACTTTCGTAACAAGTTGACTTTAGCGTCTAATTTTTAATTGGCTCACTCATCCCGTATTCGTCACATAGGTCAACAAGTGACCGGTCTTGCCCGTTCCTTCTCGAACTGATTGCTTGACTGCACAGTTCTGTTAGTTTGTATCGCTTGTTTTTTCTCGATTTTAATTCTGTCTACAAATCGTGGTGTTTGACTTTTGTGGTCAAAGTGAACATTTGGTTAAGATTATTTTTCAGACTTTGGGAGAAGGTATTTGACACTTTTCCCTTACCTGTCAAAAAGCGCTGCTTGCGATGTGAAATTTTCAACTCTTCCATAACGGACTTGGCATTTTCATAGATAACTCAATCAAACGCACGAAAATTTCATCATGTTACTTGTGGTACTAGAGGTGAACAGTAACGGTCTCCGTTCCATCCTCTTCATTTCGATTTACAAAGAAGTACATTTTTGCGTGCACACGAACGGCACACACTATAGACCTAAAGAGGAGCCTATGGATCCCTGCAAAATTAGTGATGGAATGACGAAGCCCACAGCACGTTCGTGTAAATGATTCACCAAAAAGAATCGAAACGTACATGACTTTGGAAAATGCTTACACCTAATTTCGAATTTGACCGAGTTGTACTCTATCTACCTAACTAGAATCAGTAAGATTGGCACGCCAGTTGAATTGCCTGTTCAGCACAAAACCAGTTCCCTTTATGATACTATGAAACTATTCTCATCCGCCTGTAAACCACTAAATTTTGTCATCTCCATGTTAATAGTGACATTTCGCCCGATCGGGTAACATCACACAACCGATCTTTTGAACGACTCTCTTGTTTTGTGTCAAGTGGCTGGAGAAAACAAGACATTTTCTGTTACGCATGAGAAAATGCAGACAGTCCCAAATAGAGCGATATCCCAAGGGTATACCAGTAATCTTTCTCACATTTTATGTATGATCAAATTAACCAAACGTCAAGCGTACTCCGAACGTCCAATAAATGCTTAATAATTACTGATGGAAAAAGTGCACCGCAAAAAATGGGACTTCCCTGAGGCAGACCATAGAAACAATTGCCACTTTGACCGTATGCACAGTGTTTTTAATTCACGCCTAGGAAATTTTGACATTTTTCTTCGTATTGACTGCAAATATCAACCGACTGCTTGAGATATCATGCGTCTGAAGACGACTACATTATAACGGTTTCTGAATGGAAAATTATTGAACAAAACAGTTGAGGAACAATATTATTCTGATGATTACTGACACTTACTTGACGTTACTTGACTTAACCGCGTATAGGAAATTAAAGTATACATGTCGTGTTCGTAACCTTGAACTCCAGAATGAATTCAGTAGCCTTTATACTCTTCTGGGACTGGTCGATTGTGAATCCCTAAATTCTCTGGAAAATGTTTCCTGGTGAACTTTCCGAAAATATAGATTTGCACCCTACTTTTTTACTAGACTGAGCTGCTTAGCCGGATGTATCGCACATTGCGTTGCGTGGATTGGTATTTGTCACCTCTTTGTGTGACGACTTCCCACTTGGAAAGAAGTTGTGCGATGGACTTCATTTCTGTGAATAATGATTAAATTTGGTATGTGTTGAGCAAATGTTAGTTTTCAGTTCGGAAAAAGAAGTAGCGCCACACCCTTTGCACCCAGTTGTTTCATCATATGATAACCTGATCAAACCAAAGAAATATTTTGGCCGGTGTACACTGGCCTTTTATTGCTGACGGTATTGGCTTAGTAGCGCATGGTTTGTTGAGGCTTTACATCAAGTTACCGTCTCACAGCTCGCAGCTAAAAAACGGAACAATTTTTTCCATGTCTGTATGTGGCATATGCCGAAGCCATTATAAACAGCTTATACAGCCCCACATCTCTGATTAACAAAGGTCCTGCCATCACATGCCCACACTCTGGTGAACACAATCTGCGCTTTCGAACAAAATTTACTACTGGCATTAGGTGGGTGAACATTGAATTCAGGACAATTTCTATAGGCAGTCTAAAGTTTCTCTTTCTGCTGCACCGCGTCTACGCTTAATCACTCAGTCATGTGTACTAAGAAACATTGTTCCAGAGGGGTAAGCTGGTTTTTGAAGGACGGTTAGAAAAACATGAAGATACGCAAAAGCAGGCCCTCTCTTTAGATTCAATTTAACGACTTCGTCCGCTAAAACAACTATTAGAAATTTTAGAAAAGCAGCATCATGTCCAAAAGCTTTGTTCATCCATTCCAACTTGTATGCTATTAATTCTCTTTTAATAACTGCTATGAGGTTTGTTTGCTTTTCGTTCAAACAGCAGTCTTCTTCTATCTAGATGGAATGCTTGCCACTTGAACATTTCCACATTTTGTTCTTTCACTGTTAAAAGTTCCACTGTTTCTAAGTGTTTGCACTGTTTTTTATTGGCGCACTTGAGATTTTGTCGTTTGATTTTTAGCAAAGTGAAGTAAATGACGGCTTTAGAGATGTTTAATTTAATTGGATCGATTATTGGTGAAGAACCAATGTAAATTTTTTTTTCAGTGACAAAGTTTCGATCCATATTGGTGATCTTCGACGGGAGTAAATTATTCAGAACCAGGCAGGGTTCACTGAGTGAATATAGTTAAATTAGCTCGCTTTCTGCCCTTCTTCATGACACATCTATGATAGAGTTACATTATTTAACAGATAAATTTTGTGCGGACTAGTAACTGATTTCTTTATAACGAGGAAACTTGTCTCCTGTCTCACTCCTACGATCCAGCACTTTGCGATCTTCTGCATAGTGCAAGGTCCTTCGTATAAACGCGGGTTTGGCGGTTATATTTGTGTACTTTAGTGGAATTTCGACGTAGGATGAAAATGTCTTGCGCGAAGACATCCCACGAAGAACTAGAGAAAGATGACAACGGAAATAATTCCTCCCTTAAAATAACCCAAAACATCTTTCAATGTGAGCTTTGGCATACCAGTCCTGGCAACCACATTTGGCAAATCGTCTTTGTGATAACAACCAGACGTGAACTCTACAAATTCCGCATCTAAAACTAATCAAAAAATGTCCATCAGGTTTCAGGCTTCTTCGGCGCTACCTGAGAGGACTAAGATCATGAAATGCGGATCAATCGGTCGGCAAAAGCAGGGCGGTTGCTGAGACATCGTTCGAGGTGGTAGGCAAACCAACCATACCGCTCAAGTGTGAACACGTTTGCCTGTTTAGAAGTGATAATTCACGTGTTTCCAGCGTGCGCTGCTTAAGTACTGGAAACACGATTGTCTTGCATGTCAAATGTATAGAGTCTAGACGCCGGCACCGTCTAGGGTACGCACCGCTGACGAACTCTGACAGGAGCGAAAAGCAAGAATAATTGCGTCAGTTCAGAAGAAGTGCTGAACCGAGGGTAGTGTAAACGTAAACGCAATAATTCTCGAACTCACTCAGAGTGATTTTAATTGAGAAAGTTGATTTAATGCTAAAAACAACTGACCGCGATATCAAGAGAATCTAAGAATCAAGTACTATGACACGTAGAAAGCTCAGTGCCGAAATGAGTGGCTCAATCAGTATTTCTTGCAGTTGATGTTGCTGGTCTTTGGAGAGTCCAGTGTTCAACTGCGCATACTTGTATCACAAGCAGTAGTAAAGTTAAACCATTTCTATCTACAGTAACCAAAACAGAATGAACATGAAAATTTATTTTGAACCAATTCGGTAGTGAGGACTGGAGTTAAGAGACATGTGTTGCTACGAGTTGCACCCTGTAGAGTGGGGCCAGTTTAGTGACGTAAGCGTTTGGCTATTGTTGGATGAAATCGGTTGGACAAATGGTGATAATTTCCCCTCATATACATTGAGAAATAACTTCCAACAGTGTCTAGTTTTAATCGGATTACCTCAAATCTGGTTATTCGGCCGAATAAAAAGCAAAGTCTCCCTTTTCTATTACGGAGAAGTTTTGCAAGCCAACACCCGAGGGGTTTTTGCTACAAGAAAGCAACTGTCATTTGCGTAAAAGAAAAGGAGTTTTCTCTTTTTTTTGAATATCAGGTTGTGACAAATGCCAATTTCTTTTGTTGGGAACCAGGATGCATTTTGCATCAAAATTCTGCTCAAGGCAACCCTAATTTTGCACAATCTATGAGCACTGGTCAAACTGATGCTCCGGGGTTTTTAACTGTTAGTAAATTCCCAATTTCCTGTAAAAAAATTTCTGCCCTTACCATGTGCAGGTTTAGGAACTAGGTGGACTATATGGCCCTTAGCTGTCACAAGAGTGTGGTTTGAAGTAAAAACTAAAAGGAAAATTTGGCGGTTTTACTGTTTGTCCCCATCTCCGATCATCGTATATAGACACCGCACCGACAGCTAAGTTCATACCACACACAGTTCGTTTAGCTTCGGGAATATGTCTTTTCATTAAATAAAATTAACAAAATACAAAGCTGTTAATCACATTTGACCACCTAATACACTGTCAACCTAAAAGATCTTTCTTTCTTGTTTTGACTTTGATCAGGCACTTAATAGGTGGTACCCAACAAGTCTACTGTAGAAAGTGTCTTGTCTTCAAACAGATTCTACGGATCAGTGCACTGACACACATTTGTAGTAACCAGAGCAACTTTATACTAGTGCCTTGTTCTTTTTTCTAGCTCACTTGTGTCACAAGCAACGACACATCAAGTTGAAATTCACAAATATCTTCTGGACACTGGATCGCAGTAAAAAAAGGAATGCAGAAACCAATAACGTCCTAATTCCTGGATGTGAAGATAAGACAGAAGAACCAAATAAACAGGAGGTCTGCGTGGTCAAGCCAGTATAACAATATTCGCAGCTTTGTGATTATAGGACTTAAGAAAAAAAAAGCAAAATGTCTGCTTTAAAGAGCTTGAAGATCCGCACCAGTGATAGTCTCTATACCCAACTGCAAATTGTCCATAAAATTCTGATGCAAAAAGATAGCCAGAGCTGTCCATAAAATAGCGCTCTAGGCCAAAGAAAGTAATTTAGCCCCGAGAAGCCTATCAACCATGAAAATGTCTGTTTACATTCGGGTCTTTTAGGAGCAGAACGAAACGAACATTCAGTGCAATGCAACTGAGTGCACAACTCAGCAGCTGTCCACTGCCCTACACTTTCCTCGAGGACATATCACCGCCCTGTTTCTTATCACTGGTCCCTTATTCATTTATTTGGTAGTTCGCAAACAACACTGCGGGTCACACGAGTCGGTGCCTCTCTGAGCTGCCTATCGTGAGCATAAACCAAGCTGCTTATTGATTAGACCAGCCAGGAAAGTGCGGTCACCGCTCACCTAATCGATACCATCCATCAATTCGATACGATGGAAGCGTTCTGAGTGATTCATCGGGTCACACTAAGGAGTTTTGAGGCCGTGCGCCAACAGCCGAGCCAGTATTCAGGAAAGGGATTCTTATGGCTTTACCCAACTTATATAGAAAATCGCTCTCGGCACCCTTAAACTTCTCTTTTGGTCTCATCAAGTTATGTCAAATATCAAAACGTAGCCAGCGAATGGAGTGTGCTGAAATGTAAAGTGTGTCCAAGGTACATGTCAACATGGTAAGCAGTGTACTAAGAATACTGGGTAGGTCAGAATATTATTTAAGACACTTAGTCTATCCTTCCGCAACCTTTAGTACGTCAGAAGTGTTTTTCTTTCATCATGCAATAAAAAGTGAATTCACTTCTAATTAATCTTTTAGCCCGCTTTTTTCTGCTTTTTCTTAAAGATCACTTCTTTTGCTGTAATTCTGAAAATTTTGTGCACAGATGCCACGGCAGAACTCTTATGATCGAATTCGATATGTCATTGATTCAATTAGTGTCATACAGTCCATTAGCACTTCTAAATATTGAATTACTTAGCAAGTTGGTTCTACCAATATCTCCATTTCAGTATGAGAGTGCTTGCAAAAAATGTCCGTACCTAAGATAGAGTATAACAGGTTTAAACACAACTCACCACTATCCCGTTTAATTTGAGCATGGGACATTAACTGTATTCTGGAACTCAGAAGTGTGTTGGGGGTGGCGACAGGCCATTACCAGTCCTGTATCCTCCCAGTCACATTCAACTCAAATGGCAAGGCTGCTACGCTCATGTCTCCAGCAGTTGCTCAAGATGTGGAAGGTCACTTTATTCACCGAGGAGAAAATTGAAGAAATTCATTTATGCCATACAGGTAAGAAACAAATCCCTAAGCAGAGGCTTGACTCTCGGGTTAATACAGAACAGGCGAGAAAAACGCGCTCATCAGTTGTTCGGTCTACTGCAGAAAAGTGCAATATGCCAAATGTTTTCCCGCATACTTATCAATCCAACATAGACAGCTTAAACAGGTCACCAGGAGCCTGCACACAAACAGACCGACAGTCACTGGAAGCAAAGCGATCAGTCTGAACTTGCGCAGACACGTATGGGGAATGATGGTTGTCGCGGACCAACCGATCGAGGTGAAATGGCTGCTTGAGAAAACGTCAGCGTGAGAAGCATGTTTAATGTCCTTCATCATCAGACACCATCTATATCAATGATCTATCAGCTAAATTGGGTGCCAAATGAGCAAGTCGTTCAATGAATTGCTGACTGTTAACTTAGTGCAACGAAGGTCACTGTAACGAGAGCCGATTAAATTGTTTGACAGCCGATAAATAGTAGGCTCGGAAAGACTTGATTGAGGGAACGACACCTGGTCTCTGCTGCTGACTACCTGTATAACACATCACCATTTAAAATAGACAGCGAGAGCTGGAGGTCAAATTTTTGTTTTCAAATGAGTCAGGCCATTTCCAGAAACACTGTGACGAGGGACTGATTGCATACAAAGGCAAGTTCAAATTTTTGCAGGTTGCTTTTGCATCCAAAGCTCAGGATTGCGTGGGTGGATTGTAATCGCCTCAGCTGTGGACAACAGTTGGATTCTCACTTGTGATAAACTAGGAGGCGCCCAGCAGATGACAAAATATGGACAACGTATGGGTATGTTGGCTTCTAGACCATAGATAAGAGAGCTGAAAGATTCAGGGTAGTTGTGAAACTCGGTCGAACAAAATGTTGAGATTTCAGAGAATCTGGCCATTCGCTAATAGACAAACTCAATGAATATAATCAACAGTTACTTCAACAGAGTACCACACCCAAGCGCTTTGGACTGAAATTGTACCAGCTTGTCTGACGTTTGGACTGAAACGTCAGAAGTCAAATCTCAACGTACAAAAAATAAGGGTTTCCGCAGATCAGAATAAGATATTACCAAATCAAGATCCTCGGAATATTATATCTAGTAGTTGTGCCTAGAAGCCTGCTGGAGTACAGAGATATTATATGCGTACTCCTTTGTCAGCACTGCAAACAAAAAACAGAAAATTTCATCCACTTACTCAGGTTATTCCCAAATACATCCGCCTCTTCAGAGGTGAAAAGTTTGATGTTTTTGTGTTAGTGATTGATGCTCCGAAATTTTCATCCCAACAATCAGTATTCAATGAAATTACCAAATCGACAGCGACAATGTTCTTTTGATTTATTAGTTGATTTCTCCCAAAATAAACCCAAACTATCAATGCAGACGCGCGATTTGTCCAACACTTATGTGATGTTTTACGTTTGCAAAAATTTCAAAAAGTTTTTCGAAGTTTTTCGAAGTTTTGAACGTCGGGAGTGTCAGAGGTAATTAGTTGGAAACGGACTGATTTGGAGTATATCTCAAAATTTCGATAAACAATGATCGTAGTCTCAAATAGGCATTTGAAATCCATATTTTACCCATATTTTGTATTGTTCCTTTAGATTTTAAATGATGAGGTATTTCTTATGGATGATTGAAAAAATGCTTATTAGTCTACTGATCGAAGCTTCTTGTGCCGAAATCTCCTTGTGTTTACCAAGTGATATTTATTAAACTGTCGTTGTATTTTTGGTTCATATATTTTTCAGGCTAAGCCATCCCATTATCTATCACTATATCTATATATCACCATCACAATATGCATGTGCGTATGTATGTATGTATGTGTGTATGTATGTATGTATGCCTGTATGTATGTATGTATGTATGTATGTATGTATGTATGTATGTATGTATGTATGTATGTATGTATGTATGTATGTATGTATGTATGTATGTATGTATGTATGTATGTATGTATGTATGTATGTATGTATGTATGTATGTATGTATGTATGTATGTATGTATGTATGTATGTATGTATGTATGTATGTATGTATGTATGTATGTATGTATGTATGTATGTATGTATGTATGTATGTATGTATGTATGTATGTATGTATGTATGTATGTATGTATGTATGTATGTATGTATGTATGTATGTATGTATGTATGTATGTATGTATGTATGTATGTATGTATGTATGTATGTATGTATGTATGTATGTATGTATGTATGTATGTATGTATGTATGTATGTATGTATGTATGTATGTATGTATGTATGTATGTATGTATGTATGTATGTATGTATGTATGTATGTATGTATGTATGTATGTATGTATGTATGTATGTATGTATGTATGTATGTATNTCTTTAATTACTGATAAAAACACTAGTAAAATAAAAACAGGGGATTTATCATAATTGCGTATGCTGATCCAGGTAAGGGAAACAACTGCAATGCCTTTGTAATGATAACAACCATCTGTGAGCAAAATAGTAGAATTGCGTATCCGAATTTATGATGCCTGCGAGCTCCTATTCATTGGTGGGCAAATAGCGGAATAGGCAACAGCGGTTTTTTAGACCTCAATAAACTTTTGTTTGGTACAGCAGTTCTTAAAAATTTAACAAAAAAATGAGGTGCTGCAGTTATTGGACCATGTAATGAGTTCCAAAACAATGAGTTCCAATGGAAACGAAAGTCTGCAAAAGTCTTCCTCCGGAAATGGAAGCATTATTCTGCTTGCCCTAATTGATCTTGGGTAGCTCAGTGGCTAAGGTGCAAACTCAATGACTCAAAAGTTCCACGGTTTGAATACAACCTCTGCTACTCAACTGCTCCTGTCTAAACCTGGGCAACCTCGCTGTATCCCATCCATCGTACTTCCTTCGAGTGGCATGTCAGCTATGCACAGAAAGTGTTACTGCTGAACATTTATTCACCACTAATTTTGTAACCGACAACTGGTATGCGTCTCTCACGTTTATTGTGGTACCTTGGAAATGGTAATTTTTCCAGGACCTACTGTAAGAATGGCTGTCATCCAAATCGGATTTTCTGGTCAGCAGAGTTTAAACCACCGGACGGCTGCGTATAGCAAGAGAGCCATAGACGGTCGGCCTTAAGCCTGATGTGGTGCTACACGTGATTCCGGGGGATTTAGATCGGCAGGCGACATGCTGCACGAAATACAACAATATGAATTGATGTAAACCATGTGCGGTGGAGTTATTGTGCAGTGTGTTTTTAGAAAGTGGCTCAAAATTGAACTATACTCGGTTATGTTCTAAATCATTTTCTCATTTCGGCTGCGGATGTGCTAGTTGTCAATCCTCAGTGCCTTAGGTGTATGCCACGAATCCTCCAGTGGTCTTCCACAAATTTCAGCTCCCTGGGTCAACTAAGAAATCACTGGTATACGGCACTCTCAATAAAGTTAAATTTCCTACTGATGCTCTACTACCTGCAACATTATTATAAAAAAACTGGCCGAACGTGAAATGATTGAGGATAAAAATAGCGCTGTTGGAAGAAAACTAACAAACCTCAACCTACCGATAACATAAAATCAGCGTGAGTATCATACACGCACATATCCAGAATAAGTTTAAACAAAGCAAAACGATGAGTGAAAAACCACGTGCTGTTTGCACTTTTGTTGTATTAATTTTTCACTGCGGGCTAGATAGCATTGAACAATTCTAGTATATTTATTAAACAAAATTCGAAATGTCTCAGAAAAAAAGTAATTAAAATAAATGTTCCTCTATTTGTTGATGATTGCAAGAACTCTCTCCATCTGCCTACTCAACAGATCAGGTTTACTAAGAATGGAATCAAAGTCACAATTATCCCATTTGTCCGAGTTACGGTTTCTACATCGGATGACACTGCACAGAGAGGAGAAAATATAATTTTTAATAGTATTCAACAACCGAGCGGTAGCCTTTTTTTACGTTCTTCAATTTGACTCTAGCTAAATGCGATTAAAATACCATGAAGGAAGATATGCGACATTGAAGTCAACAGTATTTAGCCTGACAGCTTTGGCTATCATGATAATTTTTGATCAGAGAATTATTTATTTTTTGCTTCAGATTTATCAGAACTTTGTCCAAAATTTATTCCGCCTGCTTAAGAAAAATGATCATTATTACACTCAGGATGCTGTACATGTTAGTGTGTACAAATCTCTTTGTGGTTTTACTTCATGAGGACTCAGGAGACACGTGGGATGTTCCAAAGGAATGAAAGTCAGGGTGTGTCCCAACAACCTCCCCAGTTTGGAAAAGACAAAACAGTTTCTCGTTTTCACCAGTCAACGGCAGCAAAAAACAATGTGCACCAAACGAAACATATCTACACAGTTGCTTCTAAAAGGCTCAGCTATGTGAAAAAAGTATAATGTTACACCTGTGATGGTAGGTTTTTGTCGATAACTTTTGACAGTCTGGAATTTGGACACCCAAGGTAGCTTGCAACTGCATTGGAGATTTTACTGAAACGAAACAGTGTATCTGCTTGTGCCCGACAAAACGTTCCTTTGTGCCTTTATTGACGGAAAATGAAGCAATTCAAGTTTCATCCACAATTTATTGACTATATTTATGCATTCAAAACGACAAAGTGTCACGGATGAACTTTTAATGCATAACCATTCTGTCTTTCAATAACTAGCAGCTTTCATCTTCTTGTGGGTAAAGGCAATAGTCCTGTGAATTGGGGCACCTTCGTCGTGGCCTACTACTCACCGGCTGCAGTTTAGTCAGTTTGAAGTAGAATCCATTGGTATTTGTTCTCTCAATGTCAGCTGATATAAAAGTCATACCATACAAGTGATATTTTCAGAGCATTTGACTTTAACCTGTAAATGAGTTTTTTAAGCAGCTAACAGAAATCAGTAGGGTGGAAATCGGGTGATCTGCGTGAAGAAAACGTATGCTATTCTTTATTTCTATTTTGCGAAGAACATTTGGTGACCCATTTAAAAACTTCAATGAAAACAATCTGAGAATTATTAACCACGTATGTTGGTGTGAAACTGTGATAAGAGTTGAAAGCTATTAACCAGCGGTAATCCTGTAACATCAACCTGATGAGTCCCAACCAGGAAGAAACACGCAGTGGATTGTTGTGTAGGAATAACCATGTCTTGTCTCGTGAACTGTAAGGACTAGAGTGATATTTTTGAAACGGTGTGCTCACTCCCGATGACGAGTAGTTTGTAATTGAACCGGTTAAATTTGGATGCTTCATGGTTCTGAGAAGTTTAAGGATTTTTCGGAGTTTCAGGTAAGCTCAGACATGGGTGGACTACTAGTATAGTTGTAATTAGTAGTAGTAGTAGTTTTGTGATTGTGTTTATGTGCGGCTTCCCGTTGTGATGCTTTTGGTGCATGATTCTTTCGTCAATTATGAAAAAAAAACAGATGTAAACGCTCCTCAAGTGAGTGATGATTTAAACAGAGGCAAAATATCTGCAGTTAAATTGCATATTAGCTGTGACTGAAATTCGGGACTATGACGACGATGTGTTAAGCAGAAAACCTATTGAAAGAATAATAATGCTGTCTCGTATGACGATGATATTATGACCTGTGAAATTTGTCTTAATGAGGTGTAATGTGTAGGGCTGGGGAGGGTAGATGTGACAAGAAATCTAGCACTACTAACTCTGCGCTTGTCTGAGATATTTTAATTGCCACCTACTAGCGTATTACGTAAGTGCGGTCCCCTTGAGAAGGACAGCACTCACCAGACCTAGTAGATGGTTTCCCATGGGTAACCCTTATTCATATGGACCAGAGTATTACAATTAATATTTGGTGTTTGCATTAGTCACGTATCATTTTTTCTTTGACATACATTAAGGTAGACATTAACTGAGGGATCTGACCGCATGTGCATTCCTGTCTTGTTGACAATGCTGATTCACTTTTGCGTGTTGATGTCCGAACTACAATCACTGGTGTGTGTTGCAGATAAGATGAGGAACACCGTGTGAGGTAATAACAACGCGCTTTTTTCCATATCCGATGTCATCAAAAATCTAGTCATTCGTACAGCAAGCTTGCACTTATCCGTTGTTTTCGCAGAACATCGACCAGCAATATCTTCTGGCATTGCTTGTTTATTTACAAGCTAGCGGAGCCGTTCTAAATAGCTTTCAAACGCAACCTGAAGACTACACTCGTAAAGTACGCCAGAAAATTCAGTTATCCGCGCCACTGTTTTGCATTCTTCAAGCTCGCTAAACGTACCGGAAACGCATACGAGATGATAGCCGAATATTTATTGTTTCGTTTTTCTTTTAGAGGTAAAAAACATTCAAAACAAAATTTCTCGCGTAGTTGTATTGATTTTGTAGGAAAAATAAGGTAAAGTTATCCCGTTATGCCGTACTTCTTATGGGGCTCAGTCCCAATTTCAAGGTCGCCAGCTTGGTTATTCCCTATAATTGAGGAATTAGGCCCAAAAACAAGAGTAATTTATCAAATCCTAGACAAGTTAGTAAAAGCAGAAAAGGTCAAAACAAATAAGTTAGTGATGATCATTAAGTAAACTAACTGAAAGGGACGTACGCTCTTGAGAATAACTTGAAAGAGGTTTAAATATTATTTCTAACAGGAAAGCCAATAATTTGCTATCAAACTTTGAACACATGTCTACTGAGTAGAAACAAGACTCCTACTTTATGATATTTCTGAAGTGGAAATCACAAAGAGCATAAACGTCTTTTTACCATTTCAATGATATTTTTTGATTGCTGTGATCTTATCGGTACAAGTGCAAAGTTTTTGCTTCCGTAAGTTTAGTTAATCTAACAAGATTTAACCGAGAAACTGGAAGGACAGAAAACGGAATGGTTATGCAAATCTTGTCTGTGCTAATTAAAAGAAAGCAGCTACCGTGGGTTTAAAAATTGACCCTGCTTTTGTTCGCTGGAAATCTTTTACAAAATCTCCGTGAGTTTATCTTTCTTGAACTGATTTGTTTTTACTTCATCTGCTTAAAGTTTATATCTACCCCATAAAGCCGTGAATGTGTGAATAATTTCTTTTATGCGCACTTTCGATGATGCATTTTGACGAAAATATCTGAATGGATGAAAAAGTGCCCTTCTTATACATGTTAGGACGATCGGATTGGCTCTTATGTCCATAAATATCCGCTCGCTTTTAGGCCGGTTAGTGCGTTTGTCGGATAATCTAGGTAGCAGTCAGCCGTAAGGTTATAAAGCGCTTCAGCTTCCGAAAAGCTAGTTTCATATTGGGTCTTTTTACTACATCCTTGTGCTTGACAATTACATTTGTTTCCTGGTTTTGCCAGGACAAAGACCGCAGTGGAGGTTTCGTTATTACCGTTGCTTATTCAAGAAGCGGTTGCTTCTCAAAAGTTAGTTCTAAATTCTCCTCAGGATGTGCTAGTTTTTTTAACGTAGTACACAAATCTAACTTCGCGAGGAACTGTCATGCGATCCTTATTGCAAGCATATGCATCACACATTGAACTTAAATGTCTGGGTTCTGTATGTCTGCTAATAACTCTTTTCAACTTTCTTTAACTGCGATCTTTAGTGTAATGAACAGAAACAGCAATGAGCATACTACTCTCAGGTAATGCGGGCACCAGTGCCAGCTTTTCTCAGTTTTCTGTCACAGCTTCTAGTCATTTGACTTAGCAAGGGATGATCGATCGTCCTTACCAAACGAACCTGATTAAACCATTTAGTAGGAAGTATCAATCGCTACTCACAAAAATAAGGCATTCTTTTCGCCCCGAACAATTTGCCTTGAGGATTCATGAACTACCTGTTCCTGATTCTGTCTATCAGTGTAAGTATGCTGATGACATACTGACTTGTTGTGACCCTCCCAGGGGAGAAGCTCACGTGGGATTGCAAGCCGGATAGAAATAACTTCTTAGATGGTCCAGAAAATGCTCCTTGTTTGATAATGTTCCGTTCCCCCTTAAGCCCATTCATACCGCGTCCGGTGGCTTATCATCGCTTGTGGTAGACGAAACTTTTCTCTGAAGGCCCTCTAATGTGTTATATCTCCGGAGTGCCCCAGCAGGTGACCTCAGATAGACTCCCCACGTTCAAACTGTTTTATTGCAATCCAGTAAACCCCTTTTATGCTCTGATACTAAAGGCACTAGTCGTTACTTTAAGGTATTCGACTTCATGCAGATAATATTTATTGTGTTGTGTGTTCATTGATTTTCAACCAAAATATCGCTGACATATTTGCGTTGATCTTTATGTTTCTATTACTTTTTCCCCGACAGACTCCAACGGAAGTTAGCGCCCTTATTGCCTTATAACATCGAATGATGACTACTCGTCCATCTTGCATCGTCTTGATATGAATTTATTTTCTCCAATGTATCGAACTCACGTTTGCCCCGAAAAGCATTCACTCGTGTGATACACTATTGTAATTCTGGTCAACCCTGACAAGTGAAAATTTCTGGTGTCGCATGAAAGTATGTTTTTTTAACCTCACAAGTGCATCATTCTAAAAGGCGGTTCTTTATGTTTACGTCCCAGCTGTCCAGTTATTCCTGAATATGCGTTGGCTGCGTGAATGCCGGTCCTCTATGGTTATTTGTTGAGCTACGATTTGCTGTAATTGTTACATTTTATCAAACCCTACTTGTTCTTTGACGATGACCTCGTTTTCTCCTAGTCATTCAGTAAGTAGACATTAAAAAACCATCTAACTCACAATTTCTAGGTCCACAAAGTAGGATATCACCAGACTCCATTCCACAAGAATTAGTTCATGACACTTTGGTAGTTAGCTAAAACATTCGAAAGTAGATTTTATAAATCTGGACCGCACAGTCTGGCATTAATAAAAAACGTCACTAGGATGTCGTAGAATAGTATTAGAACTTGGGAGTGTTAGATCATAATCTGGTTCAGCCACGCTCAGTTCCAAAGTTTATGTTCCATATTGAAGCCAACAGTTCCAAACACCTCAGATGGTGTAAATTAGAATAAGTACTGCCAGGCGAGCTGCACAGTTCCAGTACATGCAAGCTAGGAAAACTTAATTTTTGGGGAGTTGAAAGCTTTCCCTGGCCAGAGTTTCACAAAGAGGATCCAAAAGTCGGCAAGTGATTTAGTAAAAACATCATTGTATTCAGAGCCTGGAAGGTTGATTTAAGGCAACCTAAAACAGCTGTTCAGAATTGTCATTAGAAATACGTTCGTTGCCTGCAGTTTTGTTCTCCATGCAGCTTTTCGAGCACCGAAGCAAAGCTCAGTTGAGGCTCCAAAACAAATACTTTTTTAATGTTGATGGAAAAATTTGGAACCTTTATTCTTTTTTATTTGGCGACACTTGTGTGTAATTGAAACTCAGGAAATGTGTGTGAAAAAATTGTGAGTGCTGGTCAAGAGTGCTTAAAATCGGTTGTCCTCAGACAACCACCAAAGTAATTTGGACAGGTAAGTGGATCAGCTTATCGATCTGACTGGGCGAAAAAACATTTTTTTCTGGTAAAATTCTTCGACACCTACGTGGATAATATCTGATTGCATATTTAGTTTTAAACACGGGTTGGTGTTAAACTCTGATGTTACACTGGAGGTATTCACATCTTAACAAATAAGCAAATATTAGTGTCACAAATTGTCTGGTCCAGGAGTTTCCAACTGGGGATTGGATGGTCATAAAACAGGAGTTTGTGTCTATAACACGGCAGTTTGATGCACTTAAAGGAATGGTGGAAACATGCCTGAGTGCAAAGGTTTTTTACCATCAGCTTTCTTACCTTCCTATGTATAGCGTAACCTGGGATTAAGCCCCAAAAATGATGGACCGTTCGGTGTTGATATAGACCACAATATGCTGCTTACACGTGTTTGATCCTAGTGCAACGGTCCATTGTGGGGAATAAGCAGCCAGCTGGGCACTACAACCCTTTGGATGCAAGGAGGCATTCAACAGTAGTAATATGAATGGGCAAACATGCGTACGAGCAACGTATTAAATAAGCGAACAGTTGGGACTGGATAGAGAAAAAACTCGGAATGGCCGTCCATATTTAGACCTGATACAGCCATATAGAATGGCATACGCAGTTCCATACAGGAAAAAACACCATCTTATTTCAATGGCAGTTATTCCCCCGATTATATATGCTCAATAAATTGGTCTCAACATGACACATCGCTTTAATTTTTCATCCTGTGAACCAGCTGGATTGTTATTCTGTATAGCTGTTGTTTAAACACGAGTTCCGTAAAAAGCGCTGTCACTCCCAGAACGTGTAGAAAAGGGAATTCTACAGCACCTGAAAGAGCTGGTAAACAAATGCAGCATTCAGTTTTGCAAAATAAGCGACAAAGAATTGGGTCGACTGCAAAATAAACATTCAGAAAGTGATCAAACACCGAAATGTAGTTAATTCTCATTAGGTAGGTGCAGAGACAGCAATGATGACGTTGCTTTTACTGGGCTTCACGTATCTGACTGAACCCAGCTTACCAGCTCCACTGCAAAAGGTGACAACCAAAGAAAACAATTTAATTTGAAAAGATGATTTTTGTTGGGCTTTGTTCACTTTTTCATTAAGAATCAAATATTAACGGGCTATAACAATGTGCGTTATTTTCCATTACTTCCCAGTTTGCCACGAGTGTATACTGCAGAATGTCGTATCCATTTGCACCTCATCTCACTGCTGACTCAAAACTTTGAGCACACTGAACGCACGGGCCAAAAACAACAGTACGGAGGGATTATCGCTGATAGCGGTGCAGTAATTAGACTACTCTGAGAAAGTATTTCTACATGAACAGTACCGCTTAATCCTAAGATGACTTGTCGCTTATGATCGCTCTAGGGTGCATTAGGCTGGTGTGCCCCGATTATAGCTCTGAATATACGCAGTTCGCCATGTTACAGTACTGCAACATTATTGCGTATTTCAAGCGGAAGATTAAAAGTGGCGCGATACATAGAGCCGAAGACATGAACACGTTGGACAACAAATTTCTTTTTCGATCCCATTTTCCTATAGGATGTTCAGCCCATGCACCATTGTCGGCAGTTGGACTAGTGCTGGCAGCGTAGTTGTGCGCAAAAGTATTCACACAGGCCATGTCACTGCTATCAAAGAAAATGCCTGATTCAGGTTATCCTACTACTCATTGCATTTGTCAGTTCACCCGCATTTAGGGTGGCATGCATAAAACTGACAGTATGCTTGAAAAGCGAGCAAAACTGCACGTGCCCAAATCAGCTAACCGTAGCACAACTTTGGTCAAATCATTGACACCAGAAATCTGATAAACAGAGGGGTAAAAGATGAACTCATATCACCGTTCCAAAATTTAGCACGAAGACGACGGCCAAAGGGACTGAAGTTTCTTGGAGCCAAGTGACAGAGTTACTGTTTACACAGCTGGTCAACTGATTGTTTCCGAAAGTCTAAGTTTTCAAACTACCAGGCGGGAGTTCGGGGGTTGGGAAATCCGTAGCGTTTTGTGAGCTGCGCACGGCCGACGATTCCCAGTAAGGATGAAACAGTTGTACAGTGACTCTCGGTTTTTCAGGATAAATTGGCCATATTTATAGGATGAAATTGCTGGATGAAAATTATAAAACTCTTCACATTGATAAAAATCCACTTATTTTTATGGCTGTCCTCTGCATTCAGACTGTGGTTGATTATCACGTTTTATACATGTCTTCGTGCTGTGTGTTGCACAGTATTATTTACTCTATGATATTTACACACTTCACATGGCAAAAAAAGTGTACGAAGTGAAGTCATCAGCGCAGCATAAGGGAACTGATAAGCAACACTGGAGCCACAGTAAGCATTTTGTCCGCGTGTTGGTTCCGTGAACGTGATAACTCGGGTAAAAAAGAGGAGCTGCCGTTTGGCCGCTGGGTAAGTCTGCTGTAGGGCAGATCCTAGCTTCTAGAAAATGTTGCTGGGTAGGTGATCGTCCCTGAATGGTAGTATCAAAAACAAAACTTTATTTTGTGGCATCGGTGTTGTATTTTTCGGGTTGTTCCTCCCTACGAACGTAAATGAAGCGTTTTGGTTCCCACTGGCTTTCACATTGTGGACCAAAGACTTTCCTTATACCGAATGTGGTCATCCGTGCAATTCATTCTTGCTCCGTTAGACGAGGATTTTGCTTGTTTCTGAAGTTTCAAAAAGATTTCGGGGGAGTTCACACCTAGGATTAAGCCGCCGTGGAAGTCATTGGCGTGCTCATCTGCAAACTCACAGAGTTAGGTGACCACGTCCTAACAAAGGGTGAGCCTCATATCCCATCCAGTTTAGAGGGTGCTTTAGTCAGTTATTGCTAATTTCCCTTCTGAACGAAATTATTTATTAGTTTAACCGAATTTACCCACCATACTCATATATGCGGAATTCGACGAAAGGTTGAAAAGTTAACCTCCGATCAGAATGCGTTACTGCCAATATGGCAACGCGAAATTTCCCTGCTGTTAGCTCCGTAGCGCTGTCCATTAAAGACAAACAGATCTCAAAACCAGACTGCAATTTTTCATGACGGTTATGCGTCCCAGACTGCTGAGGAGTTTGTCCCTCGAATGGCGTCGCTGCTACAGTTGAAGCCCTTATAACTGCCAGAGTAAATATTTATGAGTGACAGTGACATCTCGGAAACGGTCATCTGTGAGGAACTCACAGGAGCTGTCAACCAAAGGGCGCAAGTGATTGGTCGTATTGGTTTCAAAAATGAACTGAGTTATTCTTCATCTGCTACATAAGGGCACATTTCCAGCTGTCCAACGCAACACAATTCCGATTGTGAAAGGAAATGATGATTTTGATAAAAAGAAGAGAGCAACTTCATCAGCTTCAGCATTCGGCAATCATATTCCGCCACATGGTGACCGATCGAGCAAAGCTGGAGAACCTTCACGTCTGTCGGCATAAATGGGTGAATGTCTTCTTTAAATTTGTTTTTTCTTTGTCTGAACGTCATCAACGAACACTGATTTTTCTCGCTTAGAATTATATATACGTTGACTAATCAATTGACTAAATTTCCACTTCAAGGATGAAAAAAGTATACCGAGGAAGCGGTTTGTCAAGAAGAGTAGTCGAGCTTGTTGTACATTTCAGTTAGCCAGTGGCCTTTCGGAGGATGCACGTTTAACGATGACATCATTCCAGGCTCCAAGAAGTGTCTGAAATTTTGGTTGAAGAACTTCGACGAAATAATTCCTCGAAACGGGGCATAGGACTCAGCAGATTACCATATCAAGTATGAAGGACATGAAATTTCCAGTTAAAAAAACATCTGTGCATTGTGTGTTGCTGGAAAGTTTAATGACCACATTGAAAATTTGTCCATTGGTGGGTAATCCCAATCTGCATCGAGGCACATACTAGCCGGAAGTTGGTATCTTCACCAGTGGGCAACCAAGCCCCAGCGCAGAGAGCTAACTCTTGTGCAGCTTGTGGTGTCCATAACAATTCTTGCGGTTTTGTTAACCATAGGCCTTATAATTCTGGTAAACACGGAAAAGTCGGTACGGGATTTCTGAGATTTTTGCACTTCTTCATTCTAGAAACTGAGAAGTATTTAAATGAAGGACTGACCGCAACTGGCTATCAACTGGTTTTCGTCGGGCTGATGGAGTTAAACAGATGAGCTCTATGTATAAATCTGTTCGTGAACGATACAATCTCAGCATGTAATTTACTGAGTTACTAAATCACCTTTGGAATGACTTGCGACCCACCCAGACGGCAAAAAAGCGTATCCATCAACCAATGATATTAGTCCAAACCCGTATAAACCTATGAACCACTTGGCAAGATTAAATGTTCAATTCCTATCGCTGCTTGGACATACTTTTCGGAATATGAACATACAGCAGTCACTGGGAATCTTCTATCCATAAACAGGCCAGCCCAGTTCAGGGAGTGCAGGTTTTTGGTTAGTACTCCATACATAGCATCTGAGCTATCCCAAACCGATGACAAAACAAGCCATT
>SJOL01006353.1:39506-153198 GCA_004794785.1 Opisthorchis felineus | reverse complement strand
CCCAATCAAAATGGAAGAAGGCTAATTTTGACAGGATGAAGAAGCACTTGTCGAAAAATAGCATCTAATTTCCCGAGAAACTGCAAATACTCAAAATTACACAAAGCAGGGAAGTTACATTAGGCGTGAAAGCACAATATCCAGTCAAAAAGGCCACAACGCAATGCAGACTGGTAGCTGTCTAGTCAAATCTAAGAGAAAAGCTGCTAAAAAAGGGGTACCAGAATAACAGCAGTAGAGGGCACTCTGCCACAAGGCTGCACAAATCCCAAACTGATCATTCAGAGTAGATAAAAACTCAGCGCATCACAACCTTAAAACAAGCCTGATCGAGCCACCATTAGATATCAGGTACCCGTTAGAAACTGGTAACCACAGAAGGTGAGAAGTTGGTACCTACTTAACCGTGTTACCCATTATTTCTCTTCGACTGACGACAAACTTGCTGAAGCGAATTGCCAAGCTCGGTGATCGGATCATAACCCACCTACCAAACAACCAACACATTCCGCCATGAAATGTTTGTGAAAGTCGATAATCCTGATAGTTTTATATCATCAGCCTTATACTAACTGGAGCTAACCAACACCTAGTGAGCGAATGATATGCTTTTACTTGACATCTAAGAACAATTGCTATCTTCAGACCTCTCCGTTGTTACACAAAGCACTGTGTTTCCGTCAATAGACTACTTGATTCACTCAACGCAAAGAAAATTTAAGATGAAAAATAATGCAAAACAATGTCTTATTAATTTCAGCCCATGAGCTTGCTACGCTAACTGAGGTTGGCACTACGAAATTAAAGTACATGTATGTTTTGCGTTGGGTTTCGTCGAAGCTGACATATTCAACACATATGTTAAACAATTAATGCTGGATTTCCTACTATTCAATCAAATACGACTTCCACCCGTAGAAATTAGAATGAAACTAATCTTGTGTTGTCTAAAATTAACATTCTACTGATAAAATTGCTAAGAATTCTTCGACAGCCACGGCCGGCCTCACTCTTCTTAGGAGGGCGTAGTACCTGAATATTCTTCACCTTTAAGTTCTACTTGAACTCAAATTGAAGAGAGCTAGACAAATACCCTCATTTGCACAATAAATTGTTTTTGACAATGGACTCAGTTGAATCCAGCTGAATCTCTCAATTATAGTGCTCCGTTGCTTAGAAAAGTGTTCAAAATCTTCGTGCAACCGGCAGCAGTTGGACAATTCAGACGGGATTGCGTTTTTAATTATATACTAGTTTAATTTAATTAATTACCTCAAGTAATTAAATTGAACACATAAGTGAATAGAAATTACTAACTCGTTTTTGTGTAGCTACTTAGACCAGGTGGACCCGAGATTACCTCCGAAGTTGGGAAAGTACAACATTCCATAAATCAGGTTGCATAGAAGCAAGCTCCTTGACATCTCAGAAGTTTTCCATAAAGATTGGGGAAACAACTCTGGTTATTAACATAAAATGTCTTATCTTTGTCTTTTCGCCAGAGAATGATAATGACATATCTCCCCGAGAGATCTGGCTAACTTAGTTTACAGATTAAATATTCGGTCTAATTTGGGAATAACTTTTCCCGCGTAACAGTTGCAGCAAGCCACTCCGCCCCATTGTGTCAAAGTGGACTCCAATTCTTCTATACAGTATCATTTGGCATTGAGGTGATGCAATACCCATAAGGTTGTGAAAACTCTCCGCAAACCACGACCTTATGTTCTGCTTGAACCCAAAGTGCACGAAGTTAGCAAACTAGACTCACTTGCATACCAATTTGGTTTCGGCGGAAAACTCACCTGCAGCCTATCTTAATCTCTCGTTTACGGTGTTTCTAAGCAACCGAATCTGCTGCCCCAGGCCGCCTCAATTTTTAGTTTGTATGATAGTCGAAATATCGCAATACATTGTATAGACTTAATGCTCTACTCATAAGGCTGACGGAAACTCAGGGACTGCGCCTACTTGACGAGCCCCAAGAAGGGTGAAACCGGTCGTGGGCATTAGAAGAGTTATCAGCAACCTTATGTGTAGTGCATTTCGTCAACACAATGTAACGCGTTATCTCGATTATCGTACCAACTGAAACATGAGGCAGCCTGGTGCACCATTTGTTATTAGTTGATAACTTTTAGTGTACTTCAGAATCACTTCACAGAGTGTCGCAAACTTTCGGTAGTAAAACACCTGACTAAGGGCCTTTGTTCCTTGGACTTAGGCCGACGCACACCATGATTCATCTAACCTAGTAATTCGTTTACCTACTTTTCGATGGCAGATAATTTAGTTTTCAAAAAACGTGCAAACATACGATGCGAAGTTTTCATTGTAATTCCATGGCACTAACTAACGGCTAATGGTGCTTATTCATTTATTTTTATTTATTTATTTGCCAGCAGCTTTTTGTTCTTATTTTTTTTCGACATTGTTCACACTATTTATCATGTTCTTATTTCGTTCTTCCAGCTACCACTAATTATCCCGACTGACGAACTGTGATTTGACCTGCATGTGAGATACACTTGCGTTCATATTTATCTGAGTTTTTCTCAACACTCATGATGTAGAGTATTTTAGGCGTAAAGCAGCCCATATAGTTGGAGCTGTCCCCGATGCTTGATACCACAGGTTGAGCTCAGAGCGTAGAAAAAGATTAACCCAAAGCACACTACTGACAACTTCTGAAGGTTTACAAAAACTAAATGTCAATCGAAAAAAGATGGGTGGACAAATCTTCAAAAATGATACGGTAAAACACGGAAGTTGATTTTGTATCGTACATGAACTAACGGAGCGTATTGTGACGCAGTGCTGGTGCGTTTATACATCATCAGGGAAGACCGGAATTTGAATCGCAAACAACAGATTATAGGGGGTTTTCAGACACTACTTTACACAATGGAAGGTTGAAAGGTTTGATAGATGCTAAAAACTAAACAACATTTTACTGCATTCGGTGTTGCTCGACTTTCTGAACCAGATCGGATACGAATTTTAATTTGCAATATTGTAAAAATTACGCTCGTGCCTGCCATATATCGCAGATCCTTAAGTGCAGCCACACTTTGGTTGGCTCAAATTTCTGCGGAAATCTTAACTTAAACTGCTGCAGTGTGCATATTTTGCAGCTCCTTATGTGTAAATGCGTTTCTTTAGGACACAGTTAACTGAATACTTTCAGAGCCAGACTCTCATTCACCATATTCACCAACCTTGTGTTGTCGAGCACTGAATTTAAGCCTTCTAAATTCTCCAATTTACGACAGCTAGCACAGCCGCATGGGCATCGGAGGTGAGTCCATTCAAGTAATTATTTTCCATCAGCGGTTGTGCATGTACATCGTTCCGTCCGAATGCGCCAGTACTATCTGTCGCCATATAAGGAAGACAACGCCAAGTTAACAAGAATGTAAGACTTAATATTGGGAAGCTAGACATGGAATACCACTGAAGTAGATAATTATCTTGACTATAGTGCGTGAAGCTTTGCACCTGCCTGACACTGATTTTAGCAGGTTGTATACACCTAAGTATATTATATATGTGTATATTGATCTGATATATTTGGGTAAAAGCTGGGCCAGATTTCGCCTCAATTAGTTAAACAAGTCTGACATTCGCGTGGGTTGTGAATAGCCCGGTCGAGTAGTCCACCGGTTGCCTACAACGACACTTATGTTTTTACTCCTCTCTATACTATTTGCAGTCATGTTCTATTAGTATTACATACCACCGGTTTTGGAACTCCATTCTAGTTTTGCATTCTATCCTAATTCCTCCGGTTTGAACAGATCAAAGTTTGCTCATGCTGATCCAGATGCTACTTTGCCCAAAAAAAACACGGTATTAATGACACCCTTGGGACTCCATTGACCTGCTGCGGCAGCCGAACACCGAGGCGGATACCAGCCTCCTGCTGCGTCAATATAAAACTAATGTCCTCCCGTAACGAGTGACCAGCCTTATAATCTGTAATTTGAACTCACAAAGTTGAAGGTATAATTAAGTTCACATTCTCCAACCTTCTGATGGTACTCGTACTTGTCTAGAACGGAGTGCTCACAAACCTGGTCACACATGATCACACTATTTGATGACTGATTAAGCCAAATGGTGGAAAACCAGACTCCAAAAACTAGTGATGTTTGAAGATGAAACCTAAAAAAAATGGTCAGCATATCTTTCGTAACATTTGGCCTAATTATGATAAGCAGCTGATTGAACCTGGGTGTACTGCTCCTGATTGCTCATATGCTCGTAATCACAACATAAATTTCTCAATCAGTCATCCTGTCGAACAATAAAGTTTGGCGCGCGTGGTCATATTTGAACGCATTACATACTACATAGAGAGGCCACATTTAGGAAATAAATACATAACTGAGAGGAACACAATACCCTACGAGTAACATGTGACCTACCTAATTTCGCCATACTAAAGCTGAAGTCCTGAGGAAGTGGATACGTGTGGTCCTCATCAGGCAGACGCACAGTGTTGTGTGTTCACGGTCTTGGGCTTTGCTGCGTGCTATTAAAGGGACTTGAACCGATTGGTGGAATTAGTTTACTTATTTCAAAATTTCCCTGTGGGTTTACGACTGTATTTCTCTCATTGAATCCACCTTAAATGATCATGAGCGTACCATTGGGTTTACAATCTTAAAATTCCAATCAACCACTCTCACCCAGTTAGCCCAACTGTGAGGTTTACGCTGAGCAAGAACGTCAACCGCTATTGAGGAAAATGTTGGTGACTCAGGCAGTGCAGATGGTCTTTGGTTTGTTCGGTGAACTAGGGAAGTTAATGTAAGCGTTTCATCACTAACCGAGGTGACATTATCAGTGGGTTGTTAAGCTGCGGAGTAGATCGTAGCGCAACCACTGACCCAATACGTCTAGGGAAGTGTCCAGACGCGTGAGTGAACGATTATGGACACTATTTGGTGGAAGATTCCGAAAGCTAATCACGTGGCATGGCAAATATGAATAGCTCTGGTGATCTTACCCAGGTAGATGGGATACAAGAAAGAGAGCCGCAGCCAAAGCACTAACCTAATCCACCCAATCTAAGTTGGTAGGACTTCATTCCGAAAAATATTTGTTTTACTCGTTCATATCTATACTGACAGAATGCGCACTATCATCCCCGGAATTTCTGAGCTTCTGGAGTTCCTGATAAAATATTTTGCTTTGCAGATTAAGTTGTACGAGATGGGCACTGGTACAGAAAACACCAGAAATTAGTTCTAGAAGCCCGTTTTTTCACCCATTAATAGACCCCCCGACGGATTCTCTTGTATTTCCTCGCTGCAACAAGATTTTGATCCACTGAATTGTAACACTAATCTTGGCCACTTCATTGCATTCGATACCATCAATATGTATTGCGGAGGAGGCAGAGGATAAATGAACCAACAAACAACAGAGTAGTATATTCACGAACCACCCAAAATATGTCCACAAGGAAAATACCAAGCCAACCATGATTAGTTCCGGCAGTAAAATCTCCTGAAATCACCAAGATCAGGGTTACTCAGGTAGGTGAAATTGGATTGATAATATGACGTTAAGCTCGGGGTTCAACACCGCTGAATTAGGTATGACTATGAGCATGCATTCTCGTGCGGATTATAAGGCTTAGTTTAGCCCCCGAGCTGAATTTTTTAGGGAACCTGACTGGATGTGAGCATATGATTTCTGCTCTTAATTTTTCACCAATACATCTCCGCTAAACTTTTTCTGTAAAAACTCACTTCCGGCATTCAAAGGAGAACTGTTGTGTAGCAGATAGAGCATACTTTAACTGTGCCAGAACGCAACGCTCACTTTAACGGTGTCATCTAAAGTTAAAATGCAGTAATATAGTTGAGCACCTCAAGAGGCACTGAAATGTGCAGCTGCGAATCACTTTCTGATGGATTGCAACAACCAAATCCGTCCCAGTCATTTGAGTCTTGAATTGTGCTGTTCGATCATGTATCTGTAGATCCTGTCATTTTATGCTGAAGCAACCTTCCGAGAAATGTTGCGTGTTCTAGACAAACGGTTACCAAAATGGATAGTCATGAGAAATTCCCGCGGGAACTGTGAACTGACCGACTAAAAGACGGGTGATATTCACTGACATTTTAGATGTGCGCCTGTATTAGCGTCTCCAATATACCAAGATTCACTTTATAAAAATTCCTGTCAAACAAACGTAAGACAACCAGAAACTCAGTTGTTCATTGGTTTTCTTGCCTTGGACAAGATTGTGTTGGAGAATGTGGGTGCCAACGTGCCAACGGGTTCAAACTAGACCCAGCAACTCGCCATGCTAGTGGGTAACATTTGCAACCCACTCATCGAACTAAAATCCCTTGGTATATAAACAGTCAATTTTCTCTCATGAATGAACGATTAAATGTGCTTCAGGAGGCGTTCACACTAGTTCAGAAGGTCCTGTTAAGGAAAAGTCCACTGTGAGAGTGTTCTAAAACTTTGAGCAACTGTTGGTTCTGAACAGAACAAAACCCTCTTTATGGAAAGGAGACATGACGGAACCCATAGCAAAAATACTGTATGGTCTACTTTGTTGAAGGTCAGAATATAAGGAAAGATAAAGTAAGTATACAAGGATGCATTCATGGTCTGTACAATTCGGGCACCCCATATTTACACTCGTTTCTCTCACAGTAATGAGAGTTCATCATGCGGTCTCAGGACTGTTTTCGCTCCCTTTGTTTGAACTCAAATCTGCGTTTGAGTGTTGTCTTAAAAACCGTCGGATTTTGGAGGGCTTTTGTTCTTTTGAACTTCCAGCAGACGGTTGTGTGTTCAGTTGTCGTGGAACGTCCGAAGAATCAAGCACGTTATCCGTCGAAAAACTTGGTGAAGATTCAGTAACGGTAGTATATCTTCTCCTGAAGAGCTTGGCCAACCCACTTTTTTGCTTGACTTCACCAACAAGTGCCATATTCTGCCGTGTTTCCATTCTCAGCAACTCTTGGAATACTTCTTTCACATTGGTGTTTGTTTTGGCTGAAGTTTCCATAAATCCACATTTCCACTTTTGCGACAATGCCTTGCCCAACGCGGTACTGACTTCCCGTGATTCACCTTCATCGATTTTATTACCGACTAACATAATGGGCACGCGGGCTAATTCTTCACGTTTGATGATGCTTAATTCATTATACAAGTGAGGGAGCTCTTCAAATGACGACTGATTGGTAACTGAATAAACGAGAATGAAAGCATGTCCTTTGCTCATGCTGAGGCGCTGCATAGCGGGGAACTGGTGACTTCCTGTCGTGTCAGTGATCTGTAGAGTGCAGACTTGCTTATTACAGCTGATCACCTAAAAAAGCAATAAATAATCACAAATTACATTCCTTATAGTAGTCAAGAACATAAGGGAATGGTCAAAGCTATAACAAACCAAATGCATAAGAATATGTTATGGTCCCCACATAATTTACGGTCTATAGCTCCAGCCAAATATTTCAACCTAATTTTGTGTGTTGATGCGGCTAGCAGGCAAAATACAGCATAAGGTTTTAACAGCGGACACGGATAAACTGCGAAACTCTTTTAGGCTAGTCCATCGCAATCTGCTGCTATCTAACAGTAAGCGTTTTGTCACGATTTTGAAGGATGCCATTTTGTTTTTCCAGGTTATTTGGAATGGTAATAGTATTCTACCAGAACTGTAAACATGATACATTATGCTATGCTGAGCCTTGAAACAAAGAAGTGTTTTCCAAAATTTTGAACTTGTTTACAGCTTTAATTATCACAAATAACGACTTCTGTGT
This sequence comes from Opisthorchis felineus, assembly GCA_004794785.1. Taxonomy (NCBI): domain Eukaryota; kingdom Metazoa; phylum Platyhelminthes; class Trematoda; order Opisthorchiida; family Opisthorchiidae; genus Opisthorchis; species Opisthorchis felineus. Next base: position 145,396 of record SJOL01006353.1, on the reverse strand, counting down.
ATCATTTATCTTCAAAAATGACTGCAGATTACAATGGTTTATTGTACACCGTGCCTAAGAGGAAAATCTCAGTAACCAGAGTAGCAACTCATAAGTGTCTGTATCATTTATTATTTCCTATAACTAGGATATTCAATCGTTTTCAAACGAAGGTTTTAAAAAAAAATTTAACCCAAACTCTCTGCGCAGGACGGGTGGATTCATGTGCCTTTGCAAGGCCGGGCTTCGTTATCATCTGTCTACTTATACAGCTATTCCTTAGAGCAGAGACGATGATTTATGAGTTAGTTTGTAACTTTATTTTCTTTATTTTCTCTAACGTTTTCGTCTTTCGCCGTTTTTGGTGCGACGAAGTACCGTCGGGTAAAGCACCAGGGATCAATTTGACCCCGGTTTGCAAAGCAGACGTTCGTGAGATGTAGAAAGAAAATAGGCGCAGCCAGCCCGTCTAAAAATATCACGCTCCTGGTAATTCCGGCCTTGGGAGCATTAACCTTGTTTTCATTATTTGTACTATTCTATGAGTGACCGTCTCTCAAAGGCCAGCATTTATGTTCGACCACTTAGTTTGACTTCCTAAACGGGGACAACTACAAACCAATTACACCGGAAATGCATCATTATGATAGATTTTTAAAGAGATATTTATCCACGTGACATCCAGCTGAAATAATTTTTACGTTGTATGGGGCTAATGTGGTTCAAATTTCTATCCAGTAAATGCTTTCTTCTTGGGGTTAGGATTTGTAAACTGTTTGGAGTGATAGTCCAATAATAAATCCGGTTCATCGGTATTTCCATTTTGTGCCTCATACCGGGTAATAGATTAGTCGTTTAAGAAACCAGATGCTTTCTCTGGTTTTGTCGCCACGGACTTCAATGGAAGCGACACCGTACGCCAAAAATTCTCCCCACACTGAAGTTACTTCATCTGCTGGGCGTCCTTTAAGTTGACAGTATTGTACCAGTTTGCAAAGTGTGTCAATGCAATCGAATTAATAACAATTGGAATTCGGCACGCAAATAAGCGTTCAACGAAACGTACGGGGCCTCGGATTATCTAAACGGTACAATAAGAGTTCGGTGGAGAGAACCTCTTCAGATTTACTACACATTTTTTGTTGTCTATACAAGCGTGTTACCTGCAAGGACCTACTTGTTCAGACTAGCAGCCTGATGGATTCGATTGTCTTGTCTAGAAGTTTGCTCTCGCTGAAAGCGGTTTCATTTGTTTATTATATTTAAAAAACCAATCCAAAGATACATCATGGTAAGCTTTTGACCTAATAGTTTACAATAAGAAATTTTCAGCGATAAATTTCTTGGCATACTTTCACCACAAAGCCGACGTAAATTGTCACAATAGGAAACACATAGATCAACCTTCTATAGCTATGCGCATGTCGAAGGAATATGTTGACCTCCTTGGGATGCACCATATTTCAGCATCGTAAAACGTTCGAACTAATTCTGCTTGCAGGAGAGTAAGAAACTGCAAATCGTGGTCGGTCTCGGTACAAAGATTAGTACTCAAAATGTATGTCAAGCCGAAAGTGTCCAAAGTTACAACGTAAGGCTTAATCATTCACTGCTCTAATGTCTGGCAAAACAGTTGAATAAGCCATCGAGGCTAAAGTTTCTTCAGTTTTCTGCCTTGCGGTATTACGCCTAGAAGGCTTAAGTGTAATATGTACACAAGCATTCCGGACAGGTGTGATATTTCGCGTTAGTTTTACTTTGAAGAATTTCGTGCAGTATGCTCGCCAAAGACCTTCAGATGGACAATTAGCTTTCATTAAGTTCATTCAGTGCTGTTATTACGTTTTAATACACCTGGTCAAATCTGGACACAGTAGATAACGGATTATGCATATCATGAAAACACAACAAAAACAAACAATCGAGAATTCGACTATTATATCAGCGTGTAAATCGTTTAAAACGGTGTGAGAGATATAGTACACTGCAGTTTACATCGTGTAAGCTGAAAACAAGGTTCTGAAACCAAGGAAGATTGAGAGTTATCTTTTGGTCTTTCTGAATGCAGACGACAAACTTGCAACCATCAGTCAGTACGGCCTCAAGAAAGCCTAGTCTCTGCGGCCAGTTGCGTTGGTCTAAGACACTGCGGCGGACGTAGAATGCAGCACAGCTGTGTGCTAAGGCAAAATACTCTGTGCCACCGTCGGTAGTCAAAATCCTAGCACCAGTTTTAATAACGCCTAACTGCATTTTGTCAGGTAGTCCGAATTTTCAGTGATACGTACATCAGCAGAACTGACACATGGCTAAACCGTGAGCAAAAAAAGGCGTGTGATAAAAAAACTCCGTAACATGTTGGCTGGCGCTAACTCAAACCTGATCGAATCCAGGGTCATAACTCACCAACCTCAAAAAACCTGGAGTCACCTTATCGTTAAAGGTCAGGAGACAAAATGGACCGATATTACATTAGGTCATTTTCAATGGTTCTTCGTAGTCAGCTTTCTACGCTCAGAAAGAATTGAAGGTGTTCTGGCACCGCCTTGGCTTTTGATTGACCACAATGTTTTGTTATTATATAGAGACTGTAAGCTGCATTGTATTTTGTGCGATATAGTAGAAAAGGTGGGTAGCCCAGGTCGTTCGGTTGGTGACAATTTAGTTACAAATGTTGCACCATCGATCCAAGTGTTGTGACGTATGCGTTGTTGTGAAGCGGAGTGGAGCTGCGCTTTGATGGCTGTGCGCTGAGTGGTGGTATGCGCAGGTTTATATGCGTGCTTCTGAAGGGTGGTGGCCTTTTAATAATATGGGTTGCCTTAGTGAGTCTATTGACTGGAATTTTTACTCGTATTCTGACTGTCCGAGTTCCGGGTGGTCTTTGAACTTGACCTCTCAGATTCCTATGAGGTGAGTTTTGCTGGGCTGCTACCGTGGTAGATCCGCCTGTCTAACGCTCGAACGCGTGTACTTTATTCGGTTCATTTCGGGAAGCGTGCCCAAGGGCTTGGCCACATAAACAAGCGCGTCACTACTCGCAGCACAATAACCAAGTCACGACACCCCCTCCCAGCATCACAACAACGCGTTGCTGATGTCACCGTGATGGGTGGTGGAACGTTTGTGTCGAAACTGCGAATCTCAGCGAACAACCCGCCCACAGCTGTCATCTCATGCCATTTTACACACAATATAAAAAACTCATTTCCACAGTGTGCTACCCTAATGACCTTGTTAAAAGTAACGGGGGGATCGCAACTGAACCGTGTACTCACAAGTCGGGATTAGGGAGTCAAGGGCTAGTGAAATAATGGCTCACTACAAAACTGCCAATCGCCGATCGTATAGACTTTCTACGCTTACAGAGCTTTGAAGCAAATAATTAAAAAAAATTGATGTCAAATCAATGCCATTTTGGTTCAAAATATTATTCTACACAAAAATCAAATGCTTTAGAATGACAAGGACCCTGTTACCTGTCTGTAAGTATCCTCTATTGTTGGTACGTAGGTCTCACGGAAGGTCCCTCGAACGAAGCGCAGAACAAGCGAGGTTTTGCCAACTCCACCAGCACCGAATACGGCAACACGATAGTCAGTTGGTTGCTCGGGCATTTTTGCAGATTAACATTTCTTTGCCAGGTGACCACGCCGGGTTTACTGTCCAACAAGATCTTGATGTTCAAAGTGCTGCTGAATGACAACAATAGAATGGTAACACAAAAATATCGTTTATATTAATATTTACTCTGGATGTCGGCTATGAAAGAAAATGAATAGCTTTATACGCAGGAAAAGCGTGCAGTCTTACTTGAGTTACATTCTAATTTTTCCAACGGCCAAAGCCAGAAAAAATGTTCGCGCATACAGCTGAAGTATATCACCTTGATACTCAAAAGTTACGTTTATCACACCTGGAAACATAGGCTGCTCGGACGAATACATGAGCAGACCGGTTAAGAACTTGGAGCATTTATGAAGAGGCTCAGATAAAGTATGAAAACCGTAGGCGTGAAGTGAGCCATATGACTGGGTGTTTCTCTGGACGAGAGCTGGATACTATTTTGTAAAGTCTTGCAATAGAACTAGTGGGTTGATCGGCGGCCAAACTAACACTCATATTGATTTTGATGAATAACGTACCGAATATTCTATACTATTACGTTTGGTATCGTAATCAACTAGTTACTATTAATCAAAGATCAAGGACATTTATATGGTGTCTCTCTCTCGGAGAAACAATCAGCCATTCGGAGAAGCGGAAATATTAGCCTCCAGACTTAACACACTACTCATAAGGCTGTCGAAACTCTTCATCAGGCCTTCTTGGGACTTATAAGATAAGCGAAGTCTCAGAGTTCCTGTTAACTTTATGTTCATAAACTTGAGATTCAACTGTAACCAGCTGAGTCTCCCGTCAGAACGAAATTTGCCTGCAACTGAGGGCATTTGTCAGAAAGTTTATCATTTTTGGTCCCTGGTTGAAAAAATCGAAAATAGGAAAATTGTATACCTCTAAGGTTGTTTCCAAGGCGATACTGTCTTCTTGTGTGTTTGTTCATTTGATGCCCACTTCACTGTTGCAACTGAAGTTTAGGATAACAAGCAAGCAAAAGCTCACAAAATGGGATACATTTTAACAGAATTCCATATATTTCACGTTCTCATGGACCGGTCACAGTCCAAAGGAGCTTGAACAAACCATCTTTATGGGTCTCCGAGATCCCCCATTTATGTACCACCAGTGAAATCGGTCTTGATGTTTTTTCTCGCTTATAACTAAATGTTCCAGAAAGTTGAGCTGTACTTAGAATCCATATCAAATTTAACATGCGAATTCATCGTGTCCAGATGGTCTGCAGTATGGTGTAAACTGTTTAATGGGGAAAATAAACAAGTTTAGGGATATTCACAAACATAATAAATAAAGAAGATTTATACATTCCAATTGCCACAGTAAAGAGTTGAATGATTCTTGCGGTTTGCAAGAGATTGTGGCAGATGCTACGAAAAGCAAACAGTAGTTCCAAACGCCCAATTTTAAAGTTGTTTTTGTGAGGTTAATAATGCAACCAGGTGTGGTAATTGCCCAGTTGATTTGGCCAGTCCAACGTTTCGTGAGTTAACCTGCTTCTTATTTGAGACATCAAATATTTCTGTATATGTTGCTGCACCGAAACTCTAGACATGACACACTGGCAGGCAAAATCGCAAATGTGGTGACGTCAGATGGTTTGACAAGTAGCGACTTTTCGTTTCAAGATCCAAAACGTTCAAAGAGAAATTCAGCAAAAGGAATTACTTTAAGGTTAGTCTAGAAGGGTGTCAGCCAACAAAAATGCGCATTTATTTCAAGAAAGAGACTATCGTCCAGATTTTCCCTATTTTATTTGCTTTTTATCTGTAGGACAAATGCATCAATAATTCAGATTCACATTTGGAGCTTTGTTCCGCATAAGTTGGTTGATACTTCCATAAAATGCTGGTGTTCTGTATCGGTTTTCCTAGCACCTGCCCACATTTCCTTAAAAAGGCGGATAATGGAGAGTTCCGACGTATATGCTAGTGTCACTGTAGGATGAGTGTTCTTTCATAAGAAAACCAACAGTGCATGACTAAACCAAGGTTTCACTGAAATGTACGGACTCACAACCAGAAGAAACTTTATAGCTTTGTTGCCCTGTAAAATGCAATCTACAGGTTATTTCACTCAAATGTCCAATAACTCGACTCATGGCGTTAACAATTCAGGCAGATTTTTAGAAATTTAGTCAGAGACTTGCTTGCAATTTCACAACTTGTTCTCAGGTTTATGAATCTAGAATGACTTACCGTGGACTACTACTGATGTCCATAGAAAATTTGCTGGGCAGTACACTGTACAATCTCTGTAGGTAAATGTGCTCACCATTTTGCAGGGTAAATGCTTAAATACATGAGTAAATGAAACTTCATTACTGAATTACTACCTTCGGCATTTATGGATTTTTTCTTAATGAGAGCTTATCTCTCAAATTAGTACACATTCTTTTGGTGCTTCGGAGCTTGTGTTATCAATACAGAAAAAACCCTGACTGATCCAATCGACTGGTATTACCAAATAGATAAATTCGTTTAAAATTTACAGTCCTAGGTCCGATAGGTATAGGATTTCACCAAGCTTCCACGAAAGTGAAACGCCAGTGTCCCCAGACGAAGTAGAAATAGGCATATTTCGGAAAGCTGAACCGCTTAGCCTTCGTTTTTGAGTTGGCAAAAAACCCTTGTGTTATACACGAGTTTTTCGTAAATAGTATCATGAAAAGGGTCCATGATGGTATACGAAGCAGGTGCTTACTGACACGCCTTCTTATACGCAACAAATTAGTTGATCACCTTTCACGGAACCATCAATACGAACGATACGTTTTTTTCTCTGAGATTCCTGAGCAAGTGGTGTTCAACAAAGGATGATGGGGTTTGTATACACGAGTTTCGGAGCCGCCGCGTTAAGGCCATAGCTACATGAATTCACATCCCATCCATGAGTAATGGCAGCAACAAGATGCGCAGTATGCCAAAAGATGCGACGGGGCCTGTCAAGCCTAAAGTACAGGTCTGCTGTCAGAACATGTCAATTGATAAATCCGGAGCTCAACGTTGAATATCAACAATATTTGTGCTTGTGACCTTTTGTGCCCTCAAGATGAACTCGATAGGAACCTACCAGTAATACAACCACTGTCTTGTAATCTCAGTCAAGTGCCTCAGAACTATCAGTCTTGTCATTTTGGATTCTTCACTAGAGCTTGCTTGTAGTTTGTGATACAGGAGTGTCGTGTTTGGTAAACGGTCCGGTAGTCTTAAACTTCAGCAAACGTTACAATGAAAGTAAAAAATAATAGATTTTGGAGGTGTAGCTCAAATTTTACTTCAGCAAAACATTTTTCGTTCACACAATAGCCTTTAGATTATTTCCAAGCCGCGCTGTCAGCTCTGTGCAAAATAGTGGACCCGAATCTAAGTGTGCTTATTTTGGAGTGCATCAGAATCTCCATGATTGTCTATAATTCATCCGTAGGAAGTTCATATGATTTTATTATTCCGTAATTCCATTATTATACCCAATTAAAATGACATTACTCTCAACAGATTTTAGTTTTTTTACTAATAGAGAAACAATTAACATCTTTTGACATGCCTGACATTATTTCTGGATGAAAAATAAGGTGACAAATAATGAATGAAGATACATAAAATAACACTTATTCCAAATAGAATTACAGTGCATAGATTTGGAAAGGTAAACCGTCAAATGGTCCGTTCATTTATTGTTCATAAATTTGCAAAACATTTTTTCAACGAGCGCTATATTTCGAGGCCAGACAGGTGTCTACGCTGGCATTCTATTTGAGAGAATCAGATGCATTTATTAGAATATTCGACAAAACATTCTATCTGAAATTTTTACGGAAACGGCGTACGGAGAGAACCTCAGGCTGAACAAGATAACCACAGTGTTGGTTACGACCTCAATAATAGCATAAAAACACTAAACGGAAATATAAAGCACGGGCTCATTACCAAATGGTTTACAGTTATTCTTGCCTTGCAAGGCTGGTCACACAACGAAGAGACTAACGAAACGGCGTCGGAATAGTCTGTAGACAAACAAACCTCAGTCTTTGCGTTTAGCGTGATTGCATTTACGCAGCAACACCGCCGTACACTTTCCTAATTTTTCGAATTTTTGAACGTTACGGGGAGTGAAGGACAATGATTGCAGGTACAAACTACCTTTATTCTCCAAAACCCCATTCACGGAATTGAAGAGGCTCCCAAGACTTCAGGATCATTGTTAAAATCTAACTCACTTTTAGGTCTATGCTTGTCAAAAACTGTTGAGATTATATCCACTCACTGTAAATGGCGCTTTTTCGTTTGTTATATTATATACCTAGTGTTGTGGTATGGTCATGTGCTAATTAGAACAGTTTATTCCAATAAGTCAAGCAAACTAGGATCTTTGCAAAATCCATGGCTATGATCTACATTTCAGTGTATCCGCAAGACAGGAGTCGCGAAACAATTGGGAAAAGCAGAGCTGTACACTCTCGTAAGGTTACTCCAGAGGTACATACAACTTCGGCAGAAAAGTCAACACACGAAATTTTTGTCAATGTCATTGTCCAAAGCTAAAAATCAACGTGTCAGAAGTGAAAATCTTAAGCTGAGGCTTCTTAATATCTGATCCGCTTGAATTTCTATTTCTGGCTTACCAAGGTACTTACGGTTGCAAATCAGAAATGGTTTTTTGCTGCACCCCGTCGAGACATCCGATACACCTTTAATTACGTGAATGCCTCTTGCAATCTCCCTTCATAAAGTAACCCTTTCTTAAACCAAAACTACCGTTCTGATAATACCGAGCCTTCTCGAGCAGATTGGAACACAACTGCCCTTGACATTCAATCCAAAAGGCTCAAAACCTTAATGCAGGCTCAGACTTGACCATACAATTTTGCTCAGACGGAAGGGCTGGTGGTTCTATAGATATGATCCATTTACTCTAGGGATTACGTATGACAGCGGAATAAAAAGGCGTAAAACTGTATAGGTTTCCGACTTGGAAGTGTATTTCAATAATATCAAATATTTTACAAACTTTTGAATGTCTGTTTTTAAGTTTTGTCCTGCAAAGAGATTTCAAACAACACAGCCGCTGAGGTGCAAAGTACCAGTATTTTATCAATTCCTTTGGTTATCTATACTGTGCATTTCGGGTGAGGGGCAGGTTCACATCCATATATTTGGTAGCGGATAGTGTCATTATCACCTGTCTACGTATGGCTAATCGCCAGGGCGCTAAATTTGCACTTTTTCACCTCACCATCTTATTCGGGCATATATTTCACAAGAACTAGCCTAGTTTCGAACGTTTCCGGGAAAGGAGCAGCCAAGACGAGGTCACATGAATTGAAAGCGCACTCTTAAAAGGTAAGTAGCGATGTACCATGGCAGTGTGTCAGTTGATCCCGCCGATTATCAATCACTCTGCAACTCACTAATGCAGTTTTCTTAAAGGCTGCGCGTTTCGGCTTCCCTTGAGGTCCGCGCCATGCTAATGGCCGGAATTCCAAATAATGATCAGATAGTTGTGAATGTTCCCCGGCCGTTTCCAGAAAGAAGCAATCGTACTTCGAAGAATAAAACCCATAATGGAGTGTCGTGGTATCCTAGCTATTTTTCTTATATAGATAACACACTAACCTAGCCAAAGCATTCTTAAGTTTGAGTCAGTATAAAGGGACCGGGAAATGGCTTCCTATGAATGAATAAATGCGTAAACAGATGGATAACTGGGTGAATTAAACGGTGACTGAGCAGACGTATCTGCCAACGGGTTTCATTCAACTCTGTACGCGTAACTTACTCACAGTATTTTCGGGAAAAAATTGTGTAAAAATCCGACAGTGTGGTTGCAGCTTGTCACAGTCAACCGATAATAAGAGCAGAATAAAATATGTCTGGTCCCTTAGCCATTCGCAAACCAACTTTACTGACAACAAGGCAGGAATTATGAATGATTTGAATGCGTAGGTGGACGTTTGCGCCTATGTTTGTTGGCTGATCTCCGTGGTAGACGATTCAAATTGAGGCAGGCTCACGAGGACATCCGCCTACGCCACTAAGCTGAAGTACTTGGATTAAAGTAGATAGACGGACAGTAAAACGCACATACACACTGTCCAAACCGTGTGAACGCTGCCGTTAGAGATCCCGGTGATCTGTTTTCTCGTTACCATCCTCCTAAATATCCGATGAATGAGTTGAACAGAAAAAAACGGGGAAGGTGACGCCAGGCGATGAAGCAATTAAGTCTCAGGACCCTCCAGTCTAGGGAAAGTAACACAGTGCATCCTAATAAGAAAAGTGAAACTTCTGCCACAAAAACGCTGTGTACCAGTTTGGCCTGGGTCAACTATTAACTTTTAAAAGCAGAAAAAAATGAGGTTACCACAAGTTCTTCTCGATCATAACAAATCGTGTTAAAGTTGAGTGCATCCTTGGTTCTGAGCACTCTACCGAACCAATAAAGGATGAGAGGAATGGGAGGGAGTAGATAAATATTTCATTTAGCTTCTCAGAAATTGTTCTATATTTTAGACCCCAAACACTTGGCAGCAAACAATAAACTGTAGTAAAAAAACTCACTGTGTCTGTTGAACTAGATTTTATGTTCTTACCTTAATTACCAATTTTTGTAAATCGGTTGCAATATTACCGAACCCTGCAGAACTTGATTTAGTCATTAAAAAAATAAATTGTTTCTGGAATTCAAACTGCTATCAAACTTCTTAAAGGAGGCTTAAGTGTGGTGTCTAAATGCAAAATAATCGGGGCAATTTCACAAAAATAACTGACACGTAACCCATTAGGATACAGCTGCTAGATTTGGACATATTTATGGAGCTATGAAAAGGGGAGGACAAAAACTGCATGACTTTCCCTAAATCAGGTGCGCAGGCATAGTGAGCTAGCTGCTGTCACTGGGCAAACAGGCAAGGCCCACTCTGCAAGACTAGATTACGTTACGGTCCAGAAAATCGGTGATTGCTAATCCAAAAATAATGGTTGTTAAGTAAGCCCTTAACTATGTGACACGCAAATTTCAACACACTGCATCCTACATTTTCTATCGATTCTACCAAGATTTATGTTTTTATTTGCTTTTCGTTTTTTGTCCTGCCAAGAGATCTAGGAAACTCAAAGCTAATTTTTTCACAGGTTTCATGGGATCGCGACATTTGCATTTGGGAAGCGCATCTCCCTCTCTGTGAGCTTATTTTCTTAAGGCGCAAAACATTTTCCGGTGTTTTTGCTGTTTTGAGAATCACTAAGTCCTTGAGAATCAGCCACATCGTCGTTGGGAAATGAATGATTCCTAATGAATTATTGCCACCGTATTGAAGTATTTACGACGGAATGGGGCTCAACTATTTTGTTTCCAAGTCTGGCAGACGCGAGATATTTAAATGAGTGTAATGAGAACGAGTCAACCAAAAATCAAGACATGGAAGCACATTCACCCGGTCTATCTACAATAACTCATTGCGGATGAATACCACTCAAGTCTCGACTATGATTTTTGAACGTTAAGGGGGCGGCCATCCTCACCAGAAAAGAAAACGAAGCGCGTTACTAGAGAAACGCTGCTCAGTGAATTTATCTGGATGTCTGATGGAAAACAGTAAAAGTTCAGAAAGTTAAAGTTCCATAAACGGTGTAAACAGGCTACAGAGTTGCTTATACCTGTGGCAGAGGGGGCGAGAAAGGGGTAGCCTTTACTGTGCTGGAGAAGGGCTACGAAAGTTAAGATGTTGTCGGACGCGAGTACATGTCCGATGGATACACCATTCAACCGGGCCATCTTCTGATCGAGACGTTTAGGAATGTGAACTGGCCGTCAGCTTCATATCCACCATCGAAAGGAACGTTAGGATGCAGTGAGTTAAAAATATAAGACAGGAGTTAAGCCGCAAGTCATTCTGCTGTGAACAGTAAAATAGCATATAACTCTCTTCTGTATGATGATCTCTTGCGGATTCTGATGCACGCGGCCCGTTCAAGTTTGTCCACAAAAATGCCTGTCATAGTTGATGTTGGAGTTCTCTACTGAACTCAGTTCAGTTGACCACCTGCGTATGTGCTCAACTGTGTCATTTGAACTGCTAAACTCGACCCATGACCAGCGATTTCAAACCGTCCCTCATTTGCGAAAGTACCAGTAGGCCCAACACACTACTCAAGAAGGACGAAACCCGTCATGGTCTTTTCAACAACCTTATGAGTAGCACATTACGTCTATAAAATGTATCTTGATATCTCAAATATCGTACCAACTGAAATATGAGGCGGCCTGATGTAGAACTCACAACTTCCTGGCTAGTAACTGAATATTCAAAAGGTCAGCCGCGAGCAGCCAGTTGTCGTTCTGGTCAACCCTTACTTCGACAACACACCTTTATCGATCTTTCGGTCACGGCATTCACATCACATGGTCAACTGAATCCCTGAAAGGAAACTTCTCAAATAGAAGTACTATCCCTTGTAGGCTGCTCGTACATGAAATTAAGAGGTCTGAAACTCCGGTCGAGATATTTTCTTGCACTTCTTCAAATACTAGTCGGGAGATCGCTGGTACCGATCCCCATAGAGTTTTGTTAAGCGGACAATGATGATTCCCAATAAATATAAAACGAATGTACAGTACTTTTGGACTCTTTTGCGAATTTTTGCTTAATCTGCAGGATGCAGCCACAAGCTAAATTTACAAACATCTAAAAACTATCAGTAGCTTTGCTCTATTGCCTGCAAAACCATTCGACAGTTTATTATGCAAATCGGATAGCATACATAGGCGAGGGTTGCGTAGACTGTCAGTGAGTTTAAGATAGCTAACGCAAGCGTTAGAATAGACGCATGTGTTTGAAATTTGAAGTTTTTTGATAAAAATGGACTTTGGTGTTTGGGACAAACCGTGTATGTTCATACTTAATCAGTAGTCACTCAAGGCAACTGGAATGAAAATGGATGTCACATAAAATGCCTGGTGATATGTTGGTTTTGAAAAACTAACTCACTCGATATAGGTATACTGATTGCCTTATGCCACAGGAAACAAACTGCAATATATATTTCGCGTGCATCATGCGCATGGGTACGTCTTGGATGTGGTAGTGTGATCTTAAGGGTTGAGATTGCGTGAAAGGCTGGAAATATATTTACCATGTTTTGTGTGGGAAACCGGAATGTGCAAAACAGTAGTAGTAAAAACTCTCGGTTTCAGCTTTACGAATTCACAAAGGTTCGGTCCGGAAAACTAAACTGGACAAATCTGGATTAAGGTTGGTCCTAAAAACTATGATTATGGTACTATCTATGAGTTACTGAACTTACTACAGACTACAGTAGCATGACTATTCTCGATGCTTTCGTAGGTGGGCAAGAATAGGTTGTGAATATCCTTCGCTCTTTCTGGCAAAACTTCTGATCGTTTCGATTCATCGTTAATTCATTTTGAACCCCAGCTGAAAACACAGAAGCCACATAGAGGTGAAATTTCAGGGGGTTGTATCATCTTGTTGAGATTATTTTTTCGTTAGTTGCTTGTCCTACCAAAAAGTTTGGAAGCAAACGCTTGGTAAGCAGATCTACCGCTACTGTGCTCGTTTAGTCATTACGATTTACTGCTCTGAAAACAAGGATTCGGACTCCGCGCTTGAGAAACAGAATAGTCAGAGAATACTGTCATGCTAGACACCACACTAAGTCCTGGGAGAGGTATAAGAACTCCTCTAACGTATGAACGTGCAACACGTTTGTATTACACCTTGTTCGTGATTATTTTTGGGTTTATGTTTAGCTCGAGTAAACAAGTTCCGATATCTTACACAGAAAACAAAGGAAACATTTGTGTCGTCTGACAAAAGTAGCTTCAGGTGATCCATATGTTTACAATGTCCAGCATTTGTGAAAAGCCTTGGTGAGAAATTTCTGTAGACCCTTAGGAGTAACACAAGAATGGCCAATAATAACATCCTCCATTGCAGAGAAAGCCTAAGTTTTCTCTAGAATTTATCTCAATCAGATGTCCGTTCGTTAAATGAGGTCGTAATATAATACTTTTCGAAGATGTCTGTTTGTCCCGTCCCAAGTGGATAACTGGCAAGAAAATTTCCTTTAATTAAACACAAACAATCCACATACAATTTCGTTTTTTTCAAAAGCTGATGAAAACGTTCTGCAATTAATTCAGACGATAACTTGAAGATGCCTAGCAAATTAACACCACACTTTAGTGCACTCTACACTACATTTCACAACACCATATTACACTGTGATATACTATGCCTTACTATTCCATAATATATCGTATTATAGTATACTGTTTTATACTATACTACGGAAGTAATGTGAAAACCACAGCAAATTGTTCCGTTGAATCAAACTGTATGGCTTATAGATGAGGGTCATGTGCTTCAGCATGTCAGGATTTCAGAACTGAACCGACTGAGAATTTTCTACTTCAAATGCAAGTAACTTTATTAAGTAGTCACGAATGCATGCAATTAATTTCCCTTGGCGTACGTAATCTGCCCGAAATAATTAAACCAAGGTCAAAAAATTCGAAGGTGACCACATAACACGACAAAAAGGCTTGGTGTTGAACGATATCTCCGTGATCAAGAATACCTAAACCTTTTGAAAGAGAATTCCCCGCAGACGGACGAATTCTAGTTAGTCCCGTGAATATTCTGACTAAAGTGCCAAGCACAGCTGCATGCTCTGACTATTCTGAGGGAGACAGGGAACTCATGATTGTTTTGTCCACTCGATATTCGTTGCGCTTCATCATCGTTAAGCAAGTGGCTGGTACTTCACGGCTGCTTTGGGATATTAGTTTAAGGCGGCGTACTTTACACTTTTTACATATGTTTGTGTGTAAATTTATCAGGGTTAAAGCGCCTCAAAGAAATCGGTGCACATCCGCGACACCTTTTATTCAGTCAGCAGCTGAATAGAAAGTCTTCTGTTGCATGCGAAACATGACCAGATACTGACAGTTAGCATGCCGGAAGATCCGGTTGAAATTTTCTAACAAAAAACTAGGAACAAATGATTTTGCTTTTCAGCCAGCATGGCTAACCATACATCCTCATTCTACCCTAATAGTTGAATTTTTGGCCCTTCGAAATGGCCTTTGTGTGGTCTATGTCCATCTTTTGGAATTAAAAGCAGCCTTTGTAGGAGTGGGAAATTTTTAGTTGCTACATTCAAGATTCCAATGTGTACGCTTGCTAGGTCACCGGCTGAAGCTGAATGGCCGACTACCAAGTGACAAACAGCGACAATTGAGTAGTGTGTGGGTCAAAGCTGCTTCGCGTGAACCGCAACCGAGGAGTTGAGACTAAAACATTCGACTCTACCTATGAAATCTCCAACCATGAAACACAATAAGTCCGCGCAGTCGCTCAGTACATGCTTTCGGTTATGGTGGCTCCATCATCAAAACCACGTGATCAAACGGTGAGATCCCTACTGCTTTCCACCCTGTCCTTCAGATCAGGCTGCCCTTCTAATTGGAAAGCTGTCAGTGCCGCCATTGTGGGCAAGCAAGAACGAACGAAGCTTTTCTACATAACTCCGTAGTAGAAGACAATGCTAATGAGGGCTGTACCTCCACAAAAGGGACGGATTTTTTTCCTTAATTCGCCTTTGCTTGGTGGCCTAAACTAAATTCTTTATAACAGCTTACGATCAACAGTTGATGTGAATGATAGTCTAACAGGCAAAGGCCCCACATAAATAGCTGGTGTGAGGGTGACCAAGTGTGAGCTTTGGCACCCCATGGAGCAACATACTCATCTGCACTAGTAAAGAACGTTTTCTGAGGCTTCCTGTTCGGACAAATCAAGCAAGTGGATAGAACCCAAATACTGGTCGATGTGGGCATTCATAAAAAATGTGAAAGCTGTACTCTGTTCTAAGTCCCTCTTACTGTTTCTCCCTACGTCAGAGTGTCACACCTTAACGCGCAAACAAATGACTCGAAGATCACTTGTCAAAACCAGCGGTATGCAAACCCCACTCTAAAAAAACGAACACGCCATCCATAAAGGAATCTTTGACCTCATCTATTGAATGGTTCCACGTTGTCACTACCAAACACAGGTGTTTCGGAATTCGCTTTGAACATACAACGGAGTCAAGCATTCACAAATTATACTCTTCCACAGTCATCCTTATCTGTTGACAGACAGCACCACTTTCCAAGAAGTTCGGAATGGGCCCCACATTATCCTGGCACACAGGCAAATTTTATGCGTTCACGCACATCACAGCTTTCTGACCACCATATCTGTCCCATCTGATGAACTATATCGCTGCACTCTAATTCTTCAGAGTAGTAAGATGACATAAGTTGTGAGATGTCAACAGCCTTCGTCTGTCGCAGCATATTAGATGGGCACATCTGCAGCAGAATGGTGTGAGAACAAGGTTAAAAAGCCAAATAAGGAATTTCAAAAGGAAATTACCGAAGGGAAAACTCGGGTAGACAGATGCTTCATATCACCAAATTCTATGCACAATGCTGGTTCCACGGTTAGGATATAACCGGTAGGCTTGGAAGAATGCTTTGCATGATCATTGGGCCAGGTCGATATCAAAGTGATACTCGAAGTCAAGTAACTGCAAGAGATTCGATTTCTTGCCACTGAATGCAACAGTAGATGGTTGACTGCTGAAATCATGGTAAGATTTCTATCTGCGCCTACCTCCCAGGTTTGCGAAGTCTAATTAATATTGCATAAGCAGCCATTAGTTGCTCAAATCTAGTCAATCTTAACGGATAGGAAGAATCACTTTAAACGATTTGAGTGCACGCAAACCTACGCAAGTTAATTGTTGTTATCGGCATACAAACTAAAAAGTGGACACAAGGCTCTTGATCTGGGAGTAACATTTGTCGGCTCTAAAGAAGGTAGATAAGTGACGATATATCAATATAAAAGCTAAACGAGCGCACAGTGATAGCGCTGATGAATGCAGATGATTATGTTGCTCAGGCGGACCCTCAACCCCACTTTGATTCAAAACACACCAGAACGAGAAATTAGAGGAGTAAGAACTGCAGACAGGAAAGAGAGTGATAAGAATCGTAAAACGTATAAAACAGAAGGACCTCTGCGATTTAGGTTAATTTGGATGCCTACTCCCCACTGGGACAGTGATATGTTGAGTACTCACTTAACTAAATTTCACAAGAAAGGTTCACCAACGAGGCTGACTTTTGCTACCTCCTATTCGCCTTCCTTGCCAAATTGTTAGTAGTTTAAAAACAGTTTGGACATAAGATGAAATCTCACGAAATTTTGTCTTATCGTCATCACGGATCACATATACAAAGCTAACCGGGAACTCCACCCGTGACTATGTCACATTTCGCCAGCAGAAGACCTGTTTCGGCACACTAAAGTGAACGAAGAATGCCTCAGTTACTCAGAACGACCGTAGTTTGGTGCTGTTCGGATGATGTTCAAATTTTACTTCTCACCAAATATGGTGATGGAAGACTGGGCTCCCGTTTGACTAACTTTTGTCTGGTCACTTGTAATCAAACTGGAAAATAACTGCTTACCTGTCATTATTAGAAACCCAAGATGTGTAAGTCATGCTGTGTTAATCATTCCAGTACCAATATTCAGCCAAGAACCCTAACATTTCGACTACCCATTTAGAGTCATTTTGGTGGACAAAGAAGCCCAGAATATGGAAGGAGGGATCGATTCATCAGGTGATCCGAAGAAAACATGCAAGGGAGTGGTAGCACTTTTATTACAAGAATATTTTGTACCTTTAAGACAAGAGATGACCGTATGGGGGAGGACTTTCTAAACAAGACATGCGCTCGTTTAATACGAATGATTTAGGGAAGGCGAGAAATTCTTACTCACTTTATACGGGTGACGGTGAGTTTGGCAGAATAAAGACCGAAACCTTATTCAGTAGACAAGAAGTCCGTTCTGCTCACCTTATTATTCTAAGTAGATTCGATCACGTAGGTCATAATGCAGTGTCTGAAGGACACTGATTTGCCCCGATTTGCCTGCTACCAAAAAAATTCTAAATCAAGATTCCATTTGATCTGTTTACTCTTTTGAATGCCCACGCCGAGCCCCACACGACTGTCGCGGTGTTCAAATGTTCAAATGCAAGTCACATCCCTTGTCGTGCTTGTTCTAACCAGCCAGGACCGATCATTATTCGACCAATAACTTTGCACAGCCTTAGACCTTGTTCTGTAAGAGGCGTGCAAGAAAATCGTTTGTACGGGCAGCCAAAGTCTCCTGACCCTTGACAAACTGCTTAAATAAAATGACCAAAAACATCTGATTGAGTTCAACCCACAGTCAACCCACCGCTGTCACATTCACTCGTGAGCATGTGAATGCTGTTTCAACCAGTGTAATTAAAGGTGTTTTGCCGCTTGGTTGCTGCCGGGATTCCCAATTGTGTAGGATGATTTTGAACCCTTAGTTGAGGCCAAAAGCAATAATCTGAGTGACCTCCGGCCAACAGATTTAAGACTATGCTGTAGACGTGTTGGAAGTTGCTGCTTCACTTGATGTTTCAGACGTCTGCTGAAACTAAGCTGCTAAATTCTGGGCTATTTCTAGGTACCCAAAGAATTGATGTTTTGCCACGGCTGTCCATGTTTACTTTGCTATATGTTCTACCGCCAATTTGGTAGCTTTCGGTTTGCTCAGTTTATGCATGTCAGCGCAGCTGCAACGAAACTAGAAGTATATTTTTAGACGCACTTTGTCAAGGGAGCAATATTCGTACAACGCTTCAAGTCAGGGACACACAGGCAATCATAATGAGAAAAAGCTATCTTAAACTCCTCATGGCAAAATGCAATTCCATAGTCACATATGCCAAGTATTTCGCCACCCAGTGGATTACGTAGGAAGGTCAATCATCATTTCAACACAACTTAGGAGACAGAATGTGGACTACTCCTGAGGACGCAGTTATCCTCGAATTAGCTGCCCCGGCCAAATGTCAGTTTGTTTTTATGTATATTGGAAAAACAATTTCATTCAGACGATAGTCCTGAGCAAATAACCCTCTGTAGTTCACTACACTGCAAAGAAAGAGGCAGTCATATGAGGCTCTGAGGAGATATGAAAGAAATGCTCATTTGTGGTACCTATCAAGCTTGTATGCTACGGAGAAATTACCTAATTTTTGGGTTTTGTCAATATTGAAAGCTACATAGCTGAATAACGATCTTGTACTGATGGGAGCTTTACACCTGCCGAGATGATAGCTGAGCATATTTTTTGTTCGAAGAGAAATGTAAATAAACGTATGTTCTTCGCATTAGTTAAAATTCCACATAGAAAAGTCTATCCCAACTTTAGAATGATTTCTAAGTTATTCGTTAAGCAGCTGGGCCTCTCACGGACCGCTGCGTACAGAATCTAACGGATGACCCTGGTACCAACAGACCAAGCGGCTATACACATGGTGAATTATGCAAGCCAGTTGTTCCCAAACTTGGGTAAAAGGAACACTTTCATGGGCTCGCGTAAACGTTTGTAGAGAGTGCCATGATTTATTCTGATACCGATCGAGCATCTAGTAAATTTTATCCGAAACCAAGTAACGGCCGGTGTATCTTACTAAAGTAACGGTAACTTCTCTCGTAACTAGGACACCGGCTGGATATCTAAGTTTAAGCCTGAGGACAATATAAATCCCTAAACAGTATTTGACTCAGTGCCCGATTGCAAGGCAAATGTAGCAGACAAGTAGACCAATGTAGCCTAATTTTGATGAAACTGGCCACCAAAGATATTCCGCCCCCAAAATGAAAAACCAGAAAAATGTGTTTGCCTAACTGTATGGGGTCGCGATCCTCCATTCTCTTGTTGAACACAACACAGAGGTTTGTAAACATATGGTTTTGATATCCTCTGTTCTGGCTAATGTAATTATAACTTGTGGAATATAATTATGAAGATGACGGGGTCTTTACCATCGGTTACAAACAAGAGTATTACATAATTAGTATGTTTGCTGAAGACTGACTGGTGAGTCAAGGAAGCTTCAAGGCTTTAACAGGCCTTTTTTAATGACGTAAGCAAAGATCAGGTAACCGAATGATAATCGCCTTGGCTGTTCGGTATACGACCTTAGAACATATATAGTAGCATATAGCATATAGTAACTCACTGTGGACGATCCCATCGGATTGAAGAGGTGCTTAGGTGAGCAACAGTCATATTGCTTACATGCCCAGCCAATCCAGTTCTCAAGAAGTTTGCTTTGTGTTCATCAGATGCATAGGTTTTCGAACCTGCCTACTATTTCACAGTACATTAATTCACTTCATAGTAGGTAGGTTTCAGAGACAGTAGTAGGGATAGGAGGGCAGACTGGCAGATCCGGATTTTTTCTTCACACCAATCTTTAGGTTAGCGGACCCATCGATTTATGGAAAATATGTTGCATTAGGATATTTTTACCTCAGTCTAGTGTCCAACTTTACCCGGGCTTTTTGAATTTTGAAGTGTCTTACTCAGGCTGCATCTATGTCTTGTTGAAGATTCAAATTTACCAAATGCTAGAACGAACCCATAAAATCATTGTGACGTCCACACAGAGAGAGGTTGGCAATAGGGAAAAATTCAGCCACAGTTGTCAAACTTACAAACACTATTATTGCATTGCTTTTGTGAGCTAGTATTCCATGGAACTCAACGATTAATCACAAACCCAGTTCAGTGGGGGTAGCGTACGTATTAGCTTTTCTGTTGATCTGAACACCACAGTTGGCATATATATATATATATATATATATATATATATATATATATATATATATATATATATATANCACTATTATGTTATCCTGGAGCATTTTGTCTATGACGTTGGTTGCGGCTGAAACACGAATTATTATTTTTATTGACAAACATCCTGAGCTGTCTACAAACTATCACACTCATGAGGCATGTGATTTGAGTCACCTTTGAGGTCGTTTAGCACTGCTAGTTTAAGTTCAGTGGAGTTCCGAATAAAGTTCCTACACCCTACAATAACACTCATGCAGAAGAGTTGGCTTTGGCAATCGACGGCTAGTAAATGTTTCCGTTAGCTTTCAGTTCACAAAGGGTCACACCAAGATATTTCAGCACCATAGTATACATTGAGAATCCTGTAACGGACTGCTTCAGCATGGATGATGATATCACACCGGCGTACAGGTGTAAAAAAATTGACAAACGCGCTAGTCAAATGCTGTCTTCAATAGCCAGAACTGCTTCATAATTCCGTTTATTAGGGCCAAGAAGCAACTCAGAAGCGCAACATCCCATGAGAAGGTAGTAACAGTATTCAGGATGCCTGAATTAGGTGTTGAACTTCTTTAACCTTTGAATTTGAACCCTGAGGTTCAAATTACACTAAAAAGAGGGGCCACCGGCTAGCGAAACAGGATATAATAAAATTCTGGTGTCTGTAAAGGAATGGCTTAAATGATTCCAAACTCAAAACTGGATCAAATTTCGACAAACGCGAATCACCAGGATGATGCTTCGAAAAAAATCTTTGACGATGGGGTGCCGACCACTCGGTAGCCACAGCAGCACTCCAGACAAGGAGACAGTTGTGAAGTGATTATGTAAGCGTAACTACGCGCTGACGAATAACGCAAATCTGGCAAGTAGACCTAATAATAGTCGGAATGTGTCAGTCAGTTAGTAGATACCAAGAACATGAAAGCAGAAGGTCACAAGAAAAGAGTTGGATTTCACTCACCCCTACAACATTATTATGCAGGATAACGCTCTTGACCCTGCTACCATCAAGCGTCGCTGCCTGCACAGTAGTACTTCCAATTATGGTCCATAAAATGTATGCTCCAAATAAACACCACTCCAAACCACTTTCAGGTAATAAGTTTC
Source organism: Opisthorchis felineus (assembly GCA_004794785.1). NCBI lineage: Eukaryota > Metazoa > Platyhelminthes > Trematoda > Opisthorchiida > Opisthorchiidae > Opisthorchis > Opisthorchis felineus. The sequence goes on along the minus strand of SJOL01006353.1, from coordinate 123,897 downwards.
CCGTTGTCTGCCTCTATTGCACGGATTGTTTTATGAACACACAATATCAATATAATTCAAAGTTCCACATCTTTCTCAACTTCTTGAGATGTCAAATTTAGACAGTTTGATGTTACTCAACTTTTTTATTGTAGGACATAGATATATAGGTGAATATTGCTGAACAGTTACATTAGTAAGCCGGAGTAGTCATCGAAACTACAGGTGAAAATATCTTGCTCTTGATGTGCTTAAGGACATCACCCATAGGAGAATTCAACACGACCGTCTCACTACTATACCCATAACTATATGAGAAAAGGTACAACACCTTTAGTTTGTTTACAATCATGATTTGATATACTGTTTGATTTATAGTGTTGCGACGATAATTCATATTTTTATTTGCTAATAACGTCAGAAATTTAATGTTAAATTTAACGGCATTGTTTCCTACAGGACAGATGGCAGTATTTATATGAAACAATTCGGCGAAACATCATTTCATATCTCTGCAAAAACGTCCTCTCCACAATGATGGTCATAGACCATCAAAGAATGTCATTAAGTTCCACATTTGAATTCCCAACTCAGCCTTAGAACAAGATATATTTGGTCACCATAAATTGACTTTCTTTGTCCACCAACGTGTTTGGGCTGTTTTGTTTGAAGTGCATTAGACATCAGGACAATTGGAGTGGGCAGTTGAAAACAAGTCACCAAAACAAAACATGGTTCGACGGAAAACAGGCAAGCAAGCAATCATTGAGTTGGGTTCCACCATTGTCGTACTAAGCAAACAATAAGGGGCTGTTGATCGACTGCTACCCACGCAACAGGAAATTTGTTTATTTGCCTTTCAAGGCATTTGATTTAAAATTGAGAATTGAGAGTTAGGAACGTTCTGTATTTCCAGTACAAAGCTGATCAAAAGAACAATCCATTCTCAGATTTACAATAAGGATAATCTATCCAGTCGAATCAGAATACTCTCCGGACTATGTGAAGCTGGTCGTTTTTTGGAAAAATGGATCAAAAGGACCATTAGTCAGAAGATATCTACCGTAAGCACAAATTGAAATGACATACTTGCTCTGTTCCCATAACTTTGACTCAGGCATGTCATTCAGGATGTTTAGAGGATGGATCCTTGGCATATTTGGAGGTCAAATATAACTCTGCTCATTTATTTACAGGAAACGTGTTTAATTTTTCCTGTGTTTGAAAACTGCAGAAAGTTCATAACCAATGGGGACTCCAGTACTAATGGGAATAACTCCTAATGTTTCACATATTTCACTTAAAGCATTAGGCGAAATTTATCCTGACGAACGAATGCACCTTATTTGCTCTGGCACTACAAAGCAATCAGTTCACAGGCTCCGATTTTTGCAAAGGACAAAAACAAAAATCTTATCAAAATTGACTATAGGGGTGTGTTTCTCAGGAGTTTGGCAAACTGGCCGCATTAAAAAACAGTGCACAAGCTCAACTGGTAAGATGTCTGAAGCTAATAATTGTCCTTCCAGATTAGTTTGTTTTCAAGTTGTATTTAGCTAAAAATCCTTATGCATCCAGATATGAATCAGCCGCATCACTTTGGGGAAAGAACCAAACCTCTTGATGTCACTAAACACTGGGGTTGAGTTTGAATACATTGCACCTAAGCACACTCAACGACTGCATTTCGGAAAATTATGTCAAGACACCTTGGTCATTAATTTGGTGAAGGATTTTGGTTCAGTCGCCTGGAAGCTGCACAAGATATTTTTGCATAGTCGCTGATTCTTCTGACCTTTTTCTCATTTTCAGCTATAAAAATCACCTAGTTTTGTTGAATTTAGTTGGTTTTTGGCGTGCTATTGCTCAACTGTCCCCAAGTTACCAGTTGAGGGCAAAGCCTTCAGTTTGACGAAGCTGCATCTGTCGACCAATTCCAATGTTTTAAATCCAGGAATGCAGCCTAGAAACAAATTATGTCTTGAAGTATTCCTCTATATCCTTTGATACAGAATCACATAGATATCTGCCTGGGTGAGCACAAACAGGTATTCTTAAAGACATTGAATCTGACCGACCTATTTTTAGCCACTATTCTAATCTAGGTGCCAATTTTCATCCTAGTAAGCTGACTCATTAAAATAGCAATTCTAGCGCAAACATCCCATGATTCATGTTTCTTCTCTGATACCCTTGCTTGAACGTGGATTGGGGCATGAATCCGCGTGATTGCATAACGGTTGCACGTGCTTATCATGCTGTATTTCTGCAACCTACATATTGTTCTAATAAATACGCTTGGCATACCTACTCAATGAAGCTAGGCTGGGTAAAAATGAAAACCAACAAGCGCAGAGGAGTTGAAATAATTACCACCTAGTGTTGGCTTAAGGAATGGGTCCGATCATGAGAAGGGCAACTAAATTATTGGCGTTGAAATAAAATCACGGATTCAAAGTCCCGGTGGTAAAGCGTGGGAATGAATGTCAAAAAATACAAACAAAATAGATGACGGGACACAATCTTCAGCGTGCACCCCGGTCCACGAAAAACCTACGCCTGGGTAATCGGGTTAAAGTTTTGTTTGTGGTGGATCCTCATAAAGACTAACCTGTTAAATAGCACCTTGAAAGCCGGTGAAAAGAGTGGATTAAACACAATGACAATGTATTTCGCTTACACGTATTTAGTTTACTGGAGACGTTTTTGAATCAGAAAGCTTACTGAATTTAAGTTTGTGCAAACACATTCATGTTCAGGAACCAGGATGACTGGTAACAGATACGCTGAAAAACCAAGCACAATTAGCAAAGACTTGATCCATTCTAACAAACAATGGTCTATAGTGATAAGTTTGCGTCTGAAGAGCGGAGTGAAATGCACTTATAAACTATGGCTGTATTTATTATTCACTTAGCATTGGTACAAATTTAAATATATAAAACAAACTAGGATACTTCCGTAAAACCCGTTTCTTTGCTAAGAACCGTGAACTATTCGAGCATGTGGAATGGTCACAAAAATCACTGGCTATAATTTTAACAGTTTAGCAAGTATGAACTTTACTTTTTCTAAAAGGAATAGAACCTACCCTAAAAAAAACATCAATTTATATCGGATTTGGAACTTTGTAATTACTTATTATAATGCTCCGCGAATACGATGAGTCTCCTCAAAATGTTAGGCCATTCTAAAAGATATAATGCGTTGCTTTTCGGGAAGAGAATGCGTCTGAGGTCGTAGACTGAAGATCGCCTATCACCAGTAATTCTTTTGGTCGTATATCACAGACCACTTAACCCATGACTGTGCAGAATGATAAAAAAAATGCGGTAACCACATTTTACGGTAAAACTGAAGTTTATTTCATGATGCTAAATTTTAAGTCCTGCATTCTTTGCTGCATTAATAAAACATATCCGTGGTTTTAATTACGCATTAGGCGCCATTGCACACCTGATTAGGTTTTATTTTTCTATCATATATCTTATATCGGTTTTGATGCCAAGATTGACTTATGCAGCCTGTTTCCAGCTTTCCTTCGCGTTCCCTTTTTTTACTGCAGAAATGGACGATTAGAGTCTTAGAGTCTTAGGATCTTAGTCCCGAAGTGAAAAAAACTGTGGAGAGAATCACCCCGTCCTCTTCTACATTGCCGAGGGTTGCGCGTGTCACCTAATATGATGCCTATCAAGTGGTAAATAGCTTGACAGAAATTATCCCGCGTACAAACATTGAGAGCTCACCGAGTTCTCTGTAAGTTGATAAACTTTATCTTTGCCTCTTGTCGAAGATTATTGGCAAATCTGTCACATTTTACCATATCCAAGTTAGTTTCTTGTGTTCTTGGACTGTAGAAAATTAATGCAATATTCAAAATCTTGTTGAATTGTATAGTATGGTGAAAATGTTATCGGACATCATGCTCCATGCATCACATTGCAAAATAAACAAAACTGATTTAGACTTTAGAGGACTCTTCCCTGGGATCTTTCTGACTTCTTACGGTCATGAATGTTTCTATATACGTAAGATTATCCAAATGGCGTGATTTATTTATGTATAGATAACAGTACACCAGTTAGCGATTTTGTTTATACGCAGATTTCTCTTGCCAAAAGATGGCGGAAAACTTAACAAGACAGCAAATGAACGAAAAGCGAATTTGCTGTACCGGCATTAAAGAGCATCCATAATGTACAGCCTTCCAACTTTAAGTTAATAATTAATGTGCAACATCTGCTTCTCCTTACACTGAAGCGTTTTTCTCCACTGGAACGCTGAAAGCATAATCAGTTACTTGGTTTGTTGATTGCCAAGCAGTGTGATGAATTATTGACACAATGTTCAAAGAATTGACGTTGAAAGTATCACATCCACAGCCCTATTGTCAGGAATTAGTTAAAGACTTTTTGGAAATACAATAAAGCAGTACTCTTAGTTGTACAGATTGCTTCGTAATTCTCCCAAAGCTATTTGGCAGATTTGTTATGGTGTTTGGAAATTTTGACGCAAAGTAAATAGTGGGAGATGCAATTCTTTTGTTCATTTCTTGCAAGGATTCGGTCCGAAAATAGTGTCGTGGTCCACAGCCACTTGTAAGGAAACACGGAATTATACATTGCCTCAGTTCGCGGCGGTTAGTTAGAAAGTCAAAAACAATAAATGATTACCATGTATTTGAAATGAATAAACCAAAGTGTGTGTGGAGTAGTAAAGTCAGTTCCTAGTGACCTTGAATTACTGTATGTAAATTGCTAATTACTTGTTAACCATATGGTACATGAACCTACACGGTGCTGCTTATTACTCACATGTAACGACCTACCATAAACACTAGTGTCTCAAAATAGCAGTCACCTTTCCACAGTCATTATAGAAAAAGTGTTAGCATTTGGTTTTTAGGGTATTAAGCCGAAATAAATCCTAATGTGCCTCTTTGGACGAGTCTTTGTCTGAATGACGTACCTCATTTACTTCTTTGATGTATACAACTCCATTGGCGATCTCAAGAACCCTTTCGTTGGGCAAACTCATAAAGATTGAGCAGCAGGCAACGAGCAACACGACTCCACTAGTATATGCTTATCCCAGAAGTCCACAACATTATCGGCATTCTTCCTTCCGTTTTTGTTTATTTCTAAACGGTGACAACAACTGGTGAAAATATGACATTACGGAAAATTTTCAGCTCAAGTCAGACAGTTCCTGTGGGTAAACTGGTCGTGGGAAAAGGGTGTTTCTCATCATTTGTTGATGAATCCCGTGCGGCGCAGAATGATATATGCATAAAACACAGACTGGTGAACATGTGATTCCGATATGAACCTAAGCCAGTCCGTGCCAGTATAAACCTTGGTTGACCGTAACAGTCCCCGGTAGACAGAAACAAATGTCCCGTGAATTTACAGGATTCACGTGATGCAGTTCAGTCGCTTATTGCATTTTGCGTGTGTTGGATATTGTAACCTATTCTAACTTCATTTTACGACCATTTATTTTTATGCTACAAATGCCTGACAACTCCTGTGTATGATGGAGAGTTGGAAGTCTTGACCAGAGATTCAGCTTTCAAGAAAAATCAATTCAAGCGATAGTGTACAGCTGGATCATGCTCTATAAGGGTTACTAGCATCAAGCGGATCAAGGTAGTAACATCCACACTGTTGGTGCAGCCTTGCAACACTTTGAACTAGGAATCCTATCTCACTTTCTGTTTTTTTTAGCCACTTGGCAGCCTCAGTAGGGCGCAAAAACAAGAACTGGTGAATCTGAAGGAGAAGATGATAATTCCTGGTACATCTCTGCATGGTATCAGTTGCGCCTTTGACACAAACTCCTTGAAATTGCAGCGGACTAATAATTCTGTGTTAAGCGCTTAGAAACTCTTCATTGTGATGTCCCAACTTGATGATGAAATCAATAGGTTCCCTTAAGCCTCTAGAGTCGAATTCCCTCAGAAAGAATATTTGAAAATAAGTCTAACCCCAAAATTTTTCCTTGGCTAAGGATGCTTGCCTAAGGTACTCGACAGAGGAGTAACATAACTGTGCAAATGCAGGTGGTGTAGATACTGCCGCTATGTCATACGTAGGCCGGATAATAAATCCTACAGCTAGTAACTGACCGCTTGGAGTATGAATATATTCACTGATTCTTCTTGCCGATGAGTCCTGACAGGAATAAACCAAGTCGGCAGTGTTACCCAGTAATTCAGCATAGACTCATTCTAATTGCAAAATGAAATTCTGAAACAGTTGCGTTGTTACATACATAATCATGTTAAACATACCTCACTATCCTGTTGTTGGTCTGTCATCGTGGAATTTTTAATCAAAGGCCTGTCCAATTTATACTGCGTTAATGTTTAGAGAACTGCATAAAATAGCATGCAGCTCTATACCGGCTTACGTACTCTACGTTCGAGGGTTACCCTTATTTAGTGGAGCACTGGATACTATGTGTCATTTGGTGGAAGAGTCTTCCTCTTTTGAAATTGATCACCATTTCTCATATTCGACCAGGTTTAACTTCTCGAATACAGAAGATTAAAATGTAGAAAAACAGAGCTGTTCAGAAAACGGAAGACAAATACGATGATGCACAATTTATTCCTTCATCAGCTGGATGATATATAGCTTAGCTAAGTGGGGATGAAAGGATTGCCTCTTTTTGTTTCCTTGCTGAATGAGATATGTAAAGCTTAATCGAGCTCTTACTCTGTTTGCTACAGCAAGCTGGGACTTCGGTCAATCTTCCTCTTTTGCGTCCTGGTGAGCTAAAATATGATTGAGAAGTTCGCTTGACTCGCCTCATCGAGTCGCACAACTTCGCCTTTTTGACGTCCAGATGTACATCTGTTTGCCGGTGGTACACAATGGTCGCCTTAGGGCTCTGATCAAGCTCAAATAATAATGACAAAAGCACTTGTTTTCAACTAATTTGTCACACGCAAATTCAAAAAATGGGGAGTAGAGTAGATTGTCCATGGAAGCTTGTTCGAAGCGTGTGTGTATGTATCAGCGCAACATGTACATTCGGTGCTCCGATGACTGAGCGAGCCAGTTGGACGTCGTCTTTGAGGATAATTTTCTAACCCATCGAGAAGCGATAAGAATGCACTTTGAACATTTTAAGAATATCATCTGATGCAACTGTTCTCTGGATGCCTTGAACAGTAGTCTAGGACGATTACTCTTGACTCCGAAAGACCTACAAGTCGTCTGTTCAGGTCCAGTAAAGAAAACAGGATGTTTTGCTTTTGGTGTAATCGGGCTGGAGAACTGTCACAGGCATACACGTAAAGTCAGAGTCTCAGTTACAAATCATTTGGGGCTCACATGCAATTCCAATGAGCTTTACATTTAGGATACTCTCCAAACGAATTTACCATGCAAATGAAGCTTTTTGTAAACTGGGACCATGCTGAAGATATTAATGTGTTATTTTCTATACAAGCTTTTCGTAAATGTAAAAATACCTAGATCCCCGTTTACTCCTCTTCCAACGGACTGATAGTCAGTCTGCCGTCACAAATCAAGGTACTACTAATGATAGTATAAAAAAAACCTGATGGAAGTGCAACAGATGTTTGACAGGCCACATAAAACAAGTGTTTTTTTGTGTGCTAGAAATGGGCTATTTTGTACTTACGCGCCACATGTAAGTTACAGGAATCAGGTAACGAGAATTTTGGCCGCTGTTCTAACCCGACAACAAGCCACTTTTTACCTGATTCAGTATCTTTTGGTGTGCGCTGGTCCTCTTATTTGACGGGACGAGAACAGTTCTGTATTTCTGAGTCCAAGTTGCGTTTGATGGTGCACACAAAACTGGTTGCATTCGCACCTCGCTGCCGCCAGTTATTTACTACAACGTTCCGCCATTCTAGTTTGTACACAATGTTTATGTAGTTTATAAAAATGGATGCGATAAGTTGTTTCCATTTACCCTTTTAAACAGACGAACTGCGGCAGTCTTAGAGTAAGCCCTACATTTTGGTAACCATGCAGGGCACACGGTAAGATATTAATGCAGAATTACCACACAGAGTAGCTTCAGCTTTCCCGTTTGTGCAACAAGCTTCTATATGTCAGAAAAACCACTTTCAGTTGATCCTCCTAGATGCTCTATTCATAGAGAGTCAAATACTTCTGAAATATTCCTTTTGAGTTTATTGCTATGCATACGCGAGTACAAAAGATAGTACCCATTCCCACAGACTTTTGACTACAGCATTCAATACTGGTCGGTTTGCTTCCGCTGGAGAGTTAGCCAGTTCACCAGTGGACCAATACACGCAGCGTTCATGCTGAAATATAAAGCCCTATCGTATTCCAAACAGTATTGACAAAACAAAAAGATATTAGAGATTCAGACAGAAACGGTTCACTGAGAAATATGTTAGGCTCGAATAATCCCAGGGACGTTGATGTGAATACATAAGTTATCTGGTAGGACAAAGTAGGGGTACGTATGCAATGAAAAAATCAGGTAAATAATACCACCAACCTCAACTTGTGGATGACTGCCTATATGCGTTTTTTTTTTAAAAATGTGCATTTATTATATAGCTTTGTTTAGGTGGAAAAATTGGCAACTGTTTGAAATATTTTCGAAGGTTTCTTCCTGTCTGTTGGTATACAAGAGGTAACGTACAAAATTAAGTTCTCATTTGCATGTTTAAAAAAGTTTATATTCACTATAGCAAGACCTGGTCACCCGGGGCTCTTTCACCGGTTGCTGTGCTGACCAGTTCATTGGAATCCCCATAGCCAGTATAAAAGTCATAAAAGTTTCATTGATTTTATCATAATCTTTTCTGTTCAGGGGTGCTTACTAGTTGTTATACTACGAAATCCGAATTTTATTATAAAGACTTGTGTTTATGTTATTCGCCAGCTAAGCATCCGTCCTTTTGTAATGGAAGCTATTCACCAAAGAAAACAGCCGCCAGAGAGTTTGGCCTAATTACTAGTTAGCAGCTGATCCAGTGGTTCGCTATAATGGACATGAAGTAAGGATTTTTGGCGATCTGTAGAAATTTTGCTTACTACAACTATATCTAGTAATGCCTATCGTATTTGGGGTCCCTTTTAGCCTCCCCATGGCCTACACCATCACGGTGGTGCTAATATCCACGAATGAATGTTAAAAGTACTGTACTCTGGGAAATTTAGCACATGGTTCGACTTTTATAGGCTGGTAATTGAAGATAACCCAAAACGTGAGGTCTCTGCTTTCATAACTCAGCTCTGTATGCTGACTGACCGCCCAGTCGATTTGGAAGAAAACAAGTCCAAATTGCTGATGCCATAGGGTATTTCTCTTTACAACAGGATTGCACCATTGCTGAGCGGAGAACCTGCCTTATTGGAAACCCAAGAGTAGACTTTTTAATCATGGTTCACGTCCCTGATGAAATACTATAGCATGAAATATGCATTCGTCTGATCGTCGCAGCTCTGTTTGCCAATGTAAATTAACTATGTGCTCTGCATATACAGATCGGGAGCATTTGCAGCCCTGACACATCTTTAAGTTATTTTGCTGCATCTGTCATCATCTCAGTATCTCACTACCTCTACTATTCACGATTTTTTCGTCCAGTTGTCCACGAATTACACTGATGAACAGGAATGTGACCTATGGGCAAGGGTAGTAGGAGAATATTTGTGAGTCTAGGGAGGTAGTGATATGTCTCGGTCTAGATTTAACTTGCATTTAGACAGTTAAACTGTCTGTTAAGAGAGAAGATGCTTGCAACGGCAAAGCAGCTTTGTCACTCAAAATGACAAGTATATTCTGTGCTGTGACATCCCACGCTCAAAACCACTAATTTTGCTGTGATGTTGAGGTAGACATGACTAGCCTCAAGGCATGTCAGTTATACAATGGCTCATACCACCTTGAGCCTCGTTCCCAGTCGGCATTTTATGTAACTGCTTTGAAAAATGTGTTTCTCTCCAAGATTCTTGGGTATGGTACTTATACCCTACAGGACGTAGATATCAATGCGGAGCGTTTGTATCCAGTTTTAGAAAGTATAGTCATTAAATGATAAGCAAGTCTCAGAAAGCCACGTGACATAGCCGTGACGAGGGAAGAACTGGACTGCTACGCAGAAAAGAAGTGATTCCTCTGAATCTTATTTTTATACTGCTTCCTTTAAGCACGTATAATTCATTCATTGTTACAATTTATCTCAATTAGCACTCATTTCAGTATATCCACTTGCAAATAGAAATTTTTAAGGTGATGTTTCATGGGACTCAGGTTGTAACGTCAATTTCCTCACGACAACGCATATATTGGCTTAAACCTGCAAGTCTTAAATGTAGACCGAAATGGTAGGACTTAATACTTCAGTTCTCCGATGGACAATGACTTGACTGAGTTTACCAAACTCAGACTTGGTAAACTACACAGCGAACTGTGATCGACTGCAGTAGTCGTGCCACTAGTCATCGATAAAAACACATGCCGGAGTTAAGTGGTAGTCTTTTTCGGCATACAGTCACTCTGCTATCAACTGCTATGCCAAACACTCAGCATTTCCGAAGGGTGGCAGACTCCGGTGACTGGTGGTTTACTAGACAATACCAAAGTTACCTGTTTTCTTTTAGACTTTTTATTTTTAGCCCATTGGTGGTGGACTGTGTGGAAAGAAGCTCTTATTTGGTCCAAGCTTATTTTGGAGTGTCGGCCTACTGCGCACCGTCGATCAGAAATGTGGTTGATAGGAACCCGTACTGCAAGCCATCAGAAGAATTTTATCTTTTAATCACCACGAGTACAGTCTTCGTTGACAAATAGTGGGCCAGCCGAAGATGCACAAGCGTTTATTTACATTTCTATGGTCTGATGGCCGTTATGCATGAGAAATCAAACGTTTCAAGGGTGAGCAGCAAAAAGGCAATTTTTAGTGAACTTCAGGTTGTACATTGTTAGTATGAATGTCCGGGAAGACGGGTCATATGCTCCAACTACAGGATATATAGGAATTCGATTAATGTTTCTCTTCGGGCACCAATAACCTAGATGCAAAAAATACAAGTTACTATCTGATGAATTCATGGTTAACAAAGCCTGAATTCAGAAACTTGTCAGAAACAGATGTGCTCTGCAGCTGAACGCCAAGACTGACGAGGTGCCCTACCATCGTATAGTTTACATTCCTGTGCTCCAGCAACTTGTGGACTGTACCTCAAATTCATGTCAAAATTTAGGACCAAATAAACAGCATTATCCGCAGGAGATTGCGCAACGTCACTGAACAGGATGGCTCGCGGGCAGTGAAGATCTTGGGAAGGGACGCACAGTCACACCAAAAACGACGGGTGAAACGTACGGCGGTGAGCTGTATCTAAAACCAGCCGCTATATGGACAGTTGATAAGTGGGCTGCGTTGCCATTATTCCGGCGGAAATATAAAAAAAACATAATCCAGCTAGACTAAAGGTTGATGACAGATTCTCGAGAAACTCGACTTTAAACAAGAGCAAATGAAGATAACTAAGAATGTATCCTTGGTACGTTTCAAGGTTCAGAAGGTCTGGATAAGGAACCATAAGCGCTGTACCGAGAAACCAACCGCAAAAACCCAACTACAACAACCCGAAAGCACGTAGTATACTTAAGCAGAATCATCTTTACCTGAAATCTAGGTGGCAAAGCGGTGGGATGTAACAGAAGCCTCAGATTTCTTAAAAGTGCCTCCATGCTTCTCATATAAATACTAAAGGTTCTTTTAACAAAATGGTTCATTTTAAACAACTTCCAAGAATCATTTTTATAAAAGTTCAACAGAACCCCTCAACAACAAGGACCGATTTCAACGGTCGAAAACAATCAATTTTGTAGTTTGCTTAACAAATTCTGCTGTAAAAAGGCTTTTCCAATTGAATTGGCATGTTTTTCCTATTGACGTTTGCAAAACATTAACAGGTGCTTTGACTAAGGGAATAATGTCTCTAGATATCGTGACCTAGAGCCTGAAGGATTCACAAACAAATGGGATTATAGTGTTAGTATGGTAAGCTAGTATATGGCCCTTAAATGCCCTTTGAATGTCAGTCAATCAATACAGTGAACGATGGATATGTAGGACCATTGCACGTTGGTGCCGCAAAGGATCGCACATGCTTACCACCTTTAAGGGGTTACAAACAGATGTTGAAGTTTTGTCAACAAAACCGCTAGAGTTTGATTAGAAGTATGCTGCTTGGTATTCGTTTGATTTTTTCGTCGTCCTATGTAGCTCACCTAGTGCCTAAAACTCAGCTTTCGCTCTTGTACGCTATGATTGATTTCAAGTGGAGCGAAAAATGAGCATCCGTTCATTCTAACGGATAGAGTGGATAAAGCAGCGAGAATACTACTTTCAAACATGGCCGAATTAAACCGTTTTTGAACGTTTTTATTCCAACTGATTGAGTTTATCTGTTTGCACAGGTCAGTCATGCAACCAAGTAAATCAAAATTCCCAAGATTCAATTTAAACGAAAGTCAACAATTTCCTTTCAGGTTGAATTGCGCAAACGTTTCATTACTTTTTACTTATGCAAACTTGCGATTAAATCTTTTTGAAGTACCGTTTATTTAGATCTTACACAATGCGCTCTCCGTTAACACATTGAGCACGTGACTCCAAATCAGTAAAGGTGTCTTGTAAAGAACCCCTAATCACCAGTGCATAGAAAATTCATGATGAGATTATTGGAATTGTGGATCCTCTGACAAGTGAAGTAAAACCTAGCGAAGGTTTCACTCACGAACTCGTGTCTAGCAAGACAAAAGCACAAATCTTGCACTCGGTTAGGCTGTCCGATCAACACAAATGAGCTCGGACACGCCCCCTCAGCATCGATGGAATAGTCTATAAGCAGCGTCAAGTTGTCAAGCGTCAAACCGCACTTATAAATTACTCTGAAAGAGCAAAGCAGCAGAAAAAGCCTGTTTTGAGTCGGGACAACCAAGCAGATGAACAGCCTAGCCATGGCTGAAAGATGCATCCAATATTATAAGGCCATGTGACATCCAAGCGCTTTGCAGTCTGATTTGGAGACTGTCTGGTTAGTAACAGCAATGTCTTATAGAGAGCCGCAGAAAACGGGACTTTCGGTGTACTTAAGATGAGAGATTTAGAAGTGAACCACATAAGTGAATTGTCGAAAAAAATCAAATTTTGCCAAAAGACTGTGAATAACGCCAAAAAACACAACTTTGGCGTCCACGCTCCCGCAACCGATCACAGATCGTGGTAGATTTTGGTCCACCCAGGCAACACGAACAAAGTAAACAAGTCACTCAAGAAAGGACAGTGACATGCTCTTTCAATAAGACTGAAGATAACTTTTCGGGATCACATGTTTTGTTAGAAGCTTTCTGTGGATATCACTGTGTGGGAAGAAGTTGACTGGATGGACCGACTCAACTGTATGGAAGGTGCCAGTAGTATGGGAGGGGAGAAAATGAATGAGTTTAGTTTCCAGACCTACCACTAAAAGCCTATTCAGCATACGTCAAAATTCGCGCCAAATAAGGTACCCCAAAACATTCTCACATCAGTGCCGGTCGAAACGTCGAGACTAAATTTCGGCAATGCGCGACAGATATTTTATTGTCTCGTTGACCATGCTTATTAACGTTAATCTTCCGAAGGTGACGAGAATAACTCATCCTCAGTGATATTGGTTTTAACTGGGTAATTGACAAAAAAGCAGAAGTTGAAGTAGTCCACTAGTTGCTTACAAAATAGACAAGGGGTCAGATAATTGAAAAGTGAGTGGTTAGTTAAGAGAACGGTTTCGTTAGTATGTAAGCATTTCTCAGAGGAACAGACTCGGGCATTTGCTGGTCAAGGAAAATTACCTGGGTAAATATAGTAGCATGTCTCACTAGACATTTTGCGTATCAGCGCTGCATTTGGTGGTCTGGTATATCAAAGTAACTAGATTGTAAACAGGCTAGTTCGGATCTATTATTGAAGACTTAACCACGCTGAGGGGCAAGGAAATTTGAGAAATAAAACTGGTCGCACAGGTTCACGGAGTTCATATTGACAGCAAAGAAATGAGTGAAATCCTCTGAGATGATACGTAAGTAACCCTTGAGAAAGAAAATCAAGTTGAGAACTAAGCAGTCAGTAAAAATTTAGTACCTAAAACCAAAGAATCAAACAATCCGTAAGTAATGAAGAAAATAAGAACGCGGGCTTTCTCCGCAGTCTAAATAGTTGATATTCCGCTAACTGAAACTCATGTAAAACGTTCGCCAATTTGCATCAAAACTGCTTCACATAGGCTATTAGAAAAAAACACCGGCGGAATCAATTCTAAATACATCCTACCTTTCTGACTGTGCCACATCAGCACCTGTAGAGTTGATGGACGTCTGTTTGAAAATATTTAGAGGGAAACATTGTTTTAAATTAATCCGAATCACTGAATTCAAACACATCCTAAGATTGCCTGCTTGTTGACGGCTTTTCCTCGTTACACAGTGACGGTTGAAAATATTGCTCCCTAGGAAGCAGTGCCTAAGAAGCACGTTTATCACTGCTACCGAGATGCATAACATAACTAGGCTAATAAACACTGCAGAGAATGTCGCCACCATAAAAAATATTTGCGTGTTTCGTAAGCATTACAGTCTGGCGGGAATGCTCAATGGTTGCGTGATAGAGTTTTCGATTGAAATTGTTATACTGGCATCAGAGAGTCTCAAGAAAAATAATCCAGCTGGACGTACAAGAACAAGAGGACCCCGAGCTAATGCACAGACCTTGGAACATTCACATGTTTATTGAAACCATGTCCACAGCGACTCCAGTGCACTATCTAATGCAATTAATGTCTGCTTGTATCTACAGCTAGTCCGGAAAGTACTTGGATTTTCTAGCAAAATCATTAGTGCACGAATTCCGAACTGTGCGCAACTCCGAGTAATCCGAACACTGGTGCATCACTCGGTGGCAAAAGTCCCCAACGAAGACGTTAAAACGCGGCTTTGTGTGCAGATTCTCGCGAGTACACAGCCATAGCTAGAGTTGATGAAAACGAAAATGTAAGCACCTTTCACGACAGCGTCAGGCACCCGAAATGAGTGGATTTTACTTTGAATTATGTGATGGAGCGCAGACGGTGATGCTGCGTGTACAGCTAGGTGATGATGAGTATTTGGTTGTGCACCAATTCATACAATCATCATCGATGAATTTCAGTCAGCAAGGCAAAGGCCCCCCAAGAACTCATGGCGAAATGTAAACAGCGCTGGCGACGAACAAACTCTTCTGGTTGAGATTTATCATGTAACTAGTTGGAACATTGGAGTACATGGAAAACTGCAACAACCAACAGCATACAGTGCAAGATCATGCGAAAACGTTAAAGTTGAAGGTTCACTAATCATTATCATGTGCTGCTGCTAGAGCTAGACGATTTCGGAGTTTATTAGTTTTAAATCCTTCTTTGTGGGACCGGAAAGACGCATTTTCCATCGTGTTAACGCCAGGACCCGTTTGCATCTGCATTGCACGAAGACTGCGCAACTGTGCTTCTGGTCCGATATAAGTGATTTTGTCCTAAATCTTCTTGCGTGGTTGTTTGAGCAAGTATTCTGATGCCAAAATTAGTACATCTTTATTTTCTCAACGGAACGCTGTTCATAGGTTGCTGAAAGCTATTCGACAGCCCCCTATCGGGTTAGCTCTGTTCGGGCTAATCAGATGGACGCAGTCCTCAAGCTTCCTTCAACGTTGTCTCCAACTGTGATATCCGGAATATCGCACCAGCTGAAAAATGATTGTGCCCATGTGCAGCTTATTCAACTGAGGAATAGTATAAAACCAATTTAGTTTACAAATGAGTTCGGTTCGCGTACTAGATTTCCGGTTCCTTCTGGGAAATTTGAGCGGGAAGTACCGTATAAGTGGTGGGCTCAAGGTAAGGTCATTTGCTGCAACGCCAATTAGTTCCATAGACTGCTTAGGTGAGTACAACCAATGCAAGTTGGTTTCAGGAGGATGGTTTTCCACAACACAAACACGTCAAAGCAACTTTCGTAAGTTGGCAGATCAGCAAAAGAAGGCTATTTGCCAGGCAGAAATCAGGCCTGACGGACTATTTCTTTTCGGACGTTTGAAGCAATATACCTATGGAAAAGCTCAAGGAAACTTCAAGATTTTTGGTCGTATATTGTGGATGAATGTTAATCCATCCTAAAAATTCTGGTGAAAAGTATCGATAATTGCCCTTGAGACGTACCTCCTGGCTGGCGGATGATGAGATGGGGCACTTCGAATATGCATATCACTAAGACTACTCAAATATGAGCACCAGAGATTATACCAATAAACAAGTTTCAGAAACAGTGTCTTAAGTCTTTTGGCGGATCCAAAGGTACTGTCTCGGTTTACCCAGTCAAACTGTTCACGTGAGTGGAACGAAGATATGCGTGCAGAGCTATCCCCGCATTACACTTAGTTTCTTCAGTGTTTTGATACCTCGATCCGTGTAACCGTTCGACCGTTGGACCGTTGGCCCGTTAACCACAAGAATCCTAGTAGCTGGGAATTCTCTGGATGACAGAACACTCACCGGTCAGCTGTTTATGTTCCACTAGGAAGGTATTATCATTCTGAGTGAATACAAGCTTCCCTACGTTGTTAGACCATTCAGTTTCCTGAAATCACGCGTCGTAAATTGTACGTTTCCTAATACGATTGCGGTACTCAAATCAGGCCATACCAATGAATCACACGCGTTGCTTTCAGCAGAATCGCGCCTCATTTTGGTAAGGAGAACATCACGGAATTCTTCCTTCTGAACAAGCTCATAGTTAATAAGGTATCCTTGTCTGTGAAACACCCGAAGTGAAGGAACATACTTTGGTAAATTGATTGCCATTTCAATCGGAACGTGGAGTGACCCGTTGAATCCAACTTGACGTCACGATGGCTCCCCAATCCATTTGCCTACACGATTGTTCGTGTACTTTTAATCAACACTTGTTTTGTCCCTCCGTACCCGCCATCCACCTTGCCGCAAAGGCCATTCAATCCGACACTGCCACATTCACGTGTGTTGCTGCCTTCTCACTCGTGCAAGCTGGGCCTGCTCTGGCTAGATCTGCCACGATCAGCACCGCCAATCATAAGGCTGACCTTAGAAGGGACGACCGCAACGCACACTACCGCGCCCACATAGCTGCTCACCGCAGTCTGTGTGTGGACCTTTCCATTGCGCTGTGCCGGTCAGTGACAGACTTGCGCACATGTGACAGTACGACCGTGAACAGCCGAGGCCTTCTCACGTTTATGTAGCCTTTCGTAACCAGTTCTTGCTTTTTATCTTCGTAATCGTCAAGCCCACACGTTACTCAAAGTTCCGTATAAGAAACCTCAACATGGCCTTGGTGCAGCACATTCCCGAGGATTCTGTAGCCTGAACCACATTGGTCGAAGACAGCTGGGATAATCAGTCTATAGCCATTTTTTCTGCACTCTTCCATCAGCACTTATGGTAAATTTGCACTATTGATGTTACGTTTTGCAACCCTTTACGTTATGAAGCCCGGGTTTCTCAGTGGTTTGTGAACCGCGATGGTGCCGAAGTGCTCACTGTCTTTTTTTCATTTGGTCAAACAGCGATAGCGGCAATCACCAGGACCCAGTTGTGAATGTGTGACTGCTTTTGCTATAGTTTCTGTCCTCATGTGTTGTGCAAGCGTCGGCCGATGGAATCAGGGCACAGCTACCACGGGCTGCTCACAGCAGCGCCACAACCTGATGCGCTGGCCCCCTGACAGTGCAGGCTTCCGAGAATGGCTGCAGCAGATGGTCCGCAGCTTCACCCGTTGGATTTGTGATCCGTGTTTGCGGTCTGGTGCTGGCACACAAAAAAAACTAGCTCTTGGCTGGTTACAGATAAATGGTATTAATGGTATCATTGGCAGTGTTGGCATTGTCCGGTCACCGCCATATTCCAGTTTTCCGACTCCGCCATGACAAGAATCGTTAAAAAATCGGCGGCTTGGCAGATTTTGCTCGAAGAATTCATGTCTTGACTTTTTCCGACAAAAATTGCAGTTTACCCTTCACAATTTGCTGGCCGTGGTTATGCTATTTCGGAAGAGTCTGAAAGCCTCTCTCCAAAGATTTATAAGATAGATATATACAAATAAGAATTTTTAGTTGCGCGCAAAGTGCTTTGCAGTCTGTCCTAATAATTTCTTTGATAGGCTTCCACGTCTTTGCCCATAACCAGATGTAAATCTTTGGGATATGTTTGGCTCCAGTGGTTTGGTTTTAAAAATAATATCAGTCTATGGTCAGAAATAACCAGAGCGTTAAACTGGCGATATTGCAGAATACAGGTAGTTCAGTTGTGCTACTTGGTTGTTGGTCTGTTCGCCTACCGTGTTGCTTGGATTGCAAACGTTTCGTCACAAATCGAGGTGACATCCTCCATGTGATGCTGAGTGGGTGGATTCCTCCTCTCCTATTAGAGCATATCTAGTTTCTTAACAGTATCACTTTGGAGCTATTAGATACTGTTTAGAAACTACATAAGCACAAACAGAAGAAAAGGAATTTATCCACTTGATCCTTAACTGACGATGTCATTTCAGTTGGTGATGAAAGGTTTGCGATCCAGCTGGCAAGCTCGGCGAACAGACCAAAAACAACGATGACTTGCTTCTAATTTGTACTAATGGAGGATGACAGAACACTCATTTTTCAATCATGCAATTCAAGTCGCAAGTCTCGGTGTTGACCGGCTCATCCAGCCGTGGCCTATTGGGATTGATTTTTTCCTACTTTAAGCGAATTCCAATTTCCTTACCGAAACGCTTGGGTATTGGTAGCCTTCTGTGCCTTCCTAAAAAGTTAGTCCAAAAAACCGTACAAAGCTTACCATTATCTCCAAATGTGTAGTCCAGAAATACTCTCCAAGACATTCCAAAAAAGCGACCAATGAGCTGAGAAGACTGACTACGCAAAATGGTTCAAGTTTCAGCAATGGTAGAATAAACCAAGCACTCGGTGCAAGATAAAAAATAAAGGAAAATGAATAAAGAACTTTTCACACCCCAAGGGAGTTAACAATAAAACTATGGGGCTAATTATAAGTCTTTTGTTTGCCAATCCAACAGTGTGTGATAGCAATCTCCTATAAATGGACCAAATAGTAGAAAATGCCATTATGCAGAAGAGAGGTGGACTACGGCACTGGGACCCGAGTACGCGTATCTTCCACATTCTTTATTGGAATGCGCTAGTTTTCAGTTGTATTTTGAGGCGGATGAAATCCCAATGCTGCCTCAACTCTTGTACAGAGGTGGGTCTTTCAAGTAGGTTAACCTATATTAAGAAGAGCCCATTAGATATGCTAAACGAATGATAAAACGTTTCAGTCGAATGCATAGGACACACATGTTTCTACGTAGCTTTACAAACGCGGTGATCTACAGGTCAAACCAAAACGACGAACTGGCTTAAACCCAATATTCCAACTCTAGCGGCCGCTACGGGCATTTCAGATGTCAACGATTGATTTCTGGTGTGGACAGAAATTGAAAGTTAATTTTAGTTCCGCACATTGTAGAGACTTCTCGATATTTCATCCACATCTGAATGTGTTTCATGCCTGGCCCACCTTTCGATGTTTCCAAATGTCATTAAATACATTATCCAAATCGATTTTTGTTGATGTTCGTAGCAATGCATTCTCCTAATGACACGGCCTTGATGTTTATGCTTTCCAGATTTGTATAACACGCTAGATACTGGTCGAGTTCCCTCTACTTAAATAATTTTTCTCCCATGTCTGGAAAATGCCAACTAATAGTTTGAAACAACGTTAGTGCGAAGAATTTTTTCCTTCAGATATTACAAAGCAGAGAGGGTAAAAAGAAGTCGTTAGTGATCGGAGAGTTTACAGAAAGCAGCCAAATGGTTGGGTGACGGATTGCAACTAATCCGACAAACAAATTTTACAAAAGGCCGCGGATAGTAAAGTCATCTAGACCAATGCTGGTCATCAGCTTCTGAACCAACGATTTGAAGGACTTCTCGGTTCTCTTTAGAATGTTTTGGATGAATTCATTTTGCCCAAATATTTATGAAGTGTCGAGATGGACAACAACCATTTCAGCCGTGCTTTAAACTCCGTGTGATGCTTACAATAAACAGTCTGAAACGACCATTCGGGTTTGACGCAGAGACCTCATTTGGGTGTCCAAGGATAATTTTTAGTGAAATACCTACGCCTGAATCCATCGCCATCGCGTGATCGAAGAAAAATAAGCAACCAGTAACCCAATCTTGAGGGGCATCGTGTCAGATATTTTGGCGACCTCATCAGAATCTTCAACTCATTCAGCAACTGGGTAATCGTCATTCACATTGCTTGGGTTCAGTTGTATGTATTGGATAGACAAACAGCGAGCAAAATGTCACAGCGTATTTCCTTTATAAGTTAAAGTTCGGATCACTGACCATGCCTGAGTTGAAGTCCAAGCAATGTCCCATTGCTACACCGTCCATCCGCAGAACAATACAAAAGCAGTTTCAATGCCCCTGAATTTTTGTTTGATTGTCTGTGGTTGTCAGATCAGGTGGGGATACAATGTACGGCCAGATCCAATGGCCCATTCAAAGATGTGTCACATTTTGGACATGCGAATGAATTTTGCTAAACGCCAAAACGGTGATCCAAGGCTAAGCTTCCTGGTATCTTGAGTTGGGTCGCCTGAGCTCACTTTATCCAAAGACGTTCTGCCGACAGGGAATTTTATCTCCGGTACTTACTTTTCCTCCTACGCCTGTCTCTCTCCTCTCTTACGCGTCCTAAGCCAAACGAAGCAAACAGGGCTGTATTACATGCTTGTCTGGTTTAAATGTTTGGAATCGTATAAGAACTACGAACATGGCAAGAGCTCTCTGACCCAACGATGTTACCGGTGTGAAATGAGGGACAGTGGATCAAAAGACACCTATCCACTATAAAAAGTTCAGGCGCTTTGATCTGTCGTTTCACTATGTGGTTAGCTGGCATCAAAGCGGATCTGCTTGTTAATAACGGTTGATCCACAGAACTTCAGAAGAAAATGGGCAACCCACAATTTATACACTCGAAGCAGAACGTGGTGCTACGTGCAATCCTCTGATAAACAAGTGAGTCCAGTGGAATAAGGTCGCCTGGTAAACAAACAGAGGCCTGTTAAAGGGAATTAGCGAGGCAGAGCATGATGGTATGATGGCAATGAGCACTAGCATTCAGTCAGTTAGGAAAAGTTTAGAGATTTATCGTTTCAGACTGTTTATTAAACCTTTATAAAACCGGCACCAGCGTCATTTAACAACAAGAGACGTGCCTCATCCGTCAATTCATCTAGGTTTCATCCTGCACTTGTTGCAGACAAATAACCGTAACAATGCTCATCAGGGGAAATCCAACACCGCAAAATTTAGGCGAGAATGAATGGCAGAGGTAAGTCAGTAGTCGGATGGCTACTGTTCTTCTTCTCTGCTAAGTATATATCCCAATCATTCACTGGTTTGATTGAGTTGTCTGGTTTCCAGAGTTTTATTTGGTCTTTATCCATTATTTTATGTAACGGTTGCTTCAAATCTTTGTTGGACACACTGGAACAAGTACAACCCACCCTTCTTGAACAGCTGTGTGGGACTGTCGCTGTCATCCGACAATAAGCATATATTCTTGGCTCACTGAGTCAAACATGCCTATCTGCATATAGGATGCGAAGGTAGTAGAGATCTTTTGAATATACGAAAAACATTTTGATATGATATTAGAGGCTAGAGAGGGCTTGTGGACTATAGATATATACTTCACTTCCTATATTCTCGTTTTGGTTGCGCCCACATCGGTCGCTCCATTTTACCAGAAACAAATATGGCCTTGTCCAAACGGAATACCAGATCACCTTAAACAATCAGGTTGACAGCCAATGTGTTGATGAAATTGATTCAGTATACCAGCTTAAGAGAAGTATAGTTGAGAATAACGCTCAGACTCGTGGAACATTCAGCTCACGTTGCCAACTCAGGCGTCAAAAAACCAAAGAATGCTAGCTTAGAATGAGAATTTCCGTGCAACCCAGTAAGAATATGCAGTACGATTCAATGTCAAGCTGTATACTGTCCTAAAAAAATTATTCTCAATTTGTCCTTTGTTCTTTTTTTAAATGGTGGGTGAATGAGAGAAATCATTTTTCTGTACTGAACTCGCTTAGAGCTGTCGTGGGCTGGAACGTTGAAAATCAAGTTAAAACGGACAGCCTAAAGCAAGTCACTGTGTAATGTGATCGATTATTAAGTTAAAATTCGCCAACACTCTCAAATTTGGTTTCACAGAAAATCCGATTCTTTCTTCAAAATGTATGCACAAATTCAAACCCTAAACTTGTGGCGGACTGAGAAAGCAATTGCTTTCGAGCATTCCAATCCGCCCAACCATACCTTTTCCCAGCGAACAGAACGATCAAGCAATCAAATCAACGCTTGCAAAAGTGAATTATTATAAAAATGAATAAAATCAAAAACAGCTGTGGGGACTCATTATGCAAAGCCGGACTTCTCTTCAACTTAACGATTTTTATGTGCTTCGCCGAAATGGTTTAGAATAATCGAATAAAAGTTGAAAATAAAATAAAATTGTTAAAATTTGCATGCATCCCTAGAGCTTCAAACTTTTCTCACAAGCTGTATTTGAAACGGAGGATGTGCCCAAGTACCTGACGCTGGGGAAAAAAGACAAGTAGTCGAGTAACCCGTGAGAAGTCCTTTGGAGTTTTCGGGCTTTTGTTTCAACTCCATTTTCCGCCCGCTTCTAGATCACATGTAGTTTGGGCGACATCCATCAGAACAGTGTCTGTTTCCATGGGCCTCAGAGCAAATTCTATAATGTTTGCAAAAAGTTATGAGCAACGAACACGCAACACGCATATCGATAGGCGTCTTAAGTTTTCGACCACCGATTACCCCAAACAACCGTGCACTTGTTTCAAAACCCAGTTTCACCAGTTTTAATTCACCTTAGCACTTTTTAAAGCTCCCTTTGGGAAAATGCAACGATTAACATGCGTGCACAGAACAAGTTGACCCATTTGCTCAGTAATGATTTGGGGTCGTTCATCAGAGTTACTTACGTGAAACCAACACTACAAACTTTCTAAACGATAAAATACGTTCAAAGTACCTGACTCTGGTGGTCCTGGTTTTGTGTAGTGATAGCCATGATCGGCTCTACAGTGAGTTACTCCATATGCATCGTTGGATTTCCCAAAATATTCGCTGAGAAAAAGTAACAAAGATGCGTTAGAACCATCGGATTATAAAGTATAAATTTCAAATAAATTACAATAGAGGTAGCGTAACTAAAAGGTTAAGTGAACGATTTCTAAAACTTGGAGTGCATGTTCAACACTCAAATAAATTTTCTCAACTAGACTGGAAAGGAGTGAGCATAGTCTGATGACGTTTTCTCGGTAAAACTAATAAATTATAAAAGAGTTGGTAGCTGTGAGGTTAACACTGACTGCGAGCTGTTGATCTGTTTGCAAAACTTGGCGATTAACTTGCAAATGTTTCGTCACTAAATAAGGAGACGTCATCAGGGATGACGTCTCTGATGATGTCTATTGGCTTTGGTGACGAAACGTTTTCAAGTTAATTGCCGTGGTTGGCAAACAGATTAACAGCCACGTGAACAACAACCAATGGATGCACTTGGGCTACCAATATTCCGGAAGACTTTTATGGACGACAGTATTTGTCCGACTATATAAAAATTATGATTTAAACGACTGAGGAATAGAATTTCTTCTCTGTTCGGGACAACAGAACAGTGTGTCAATAAGAAAGGGCTAAAAGAATGTGTTTGATAGTAGGGTTGGGGATGAGGGGATGCGTACAGACGCCTTTCTGATGTGACGACTTATAAAAGCAAGCAGGAAAATGTCTAAAAGAACTACTGAAGTACCTTATAGGTTCAGGTTAGGAGAACTAAGAAAACCTGCTAAAAGGAACAAGGAGGCAAACTGCACCAAAGTACTGACTGGTTTCAGTTTTTTGTAAGTTTGAATTTAGTTGGTCGTGGGAATTGTAGTATTTACATTTGAATCACTGTCGTTTAAGCAGTCCTCTTATTGACATAGGCAAATAATTTCGGTGAGCTCACACCAAACAGGGGATGCACCGCACCCGAGTTTCCTTACCATTAAAATGAAACACCAGATCACGTTCCTGGCTATGCCGGGATATGAACCCCGCATATGTGACATGCGAGTTACCATCACTCCACAAGGTTGCTATATGCATCTGAATTGTCTCCCGAAAAGACAAACTTGCTTGTTCCATACTAGCAACTACCTACACGCGATCCAGAATTGTACGGTAGGTTGAAAGCTACCTTGGTGTTATCTCACTAGAATCAACCAATTGACAGCCAGGACAAGAGCCAGGAGAAGCAGCCGAATCACACAAACTTGAAAAAAACAGTCCGGATTTTCTGCTTAAAGTGTCCCAACATTCAATGCTTGGGTGGCATTAGCACCCTTGCACAGCGGTTAGGATAAACGAATTTCAACTGGCGGCGTGGCCAATATTATGCAGCGCTTTGACAAAAGGGGAAGTCGAATCCAGAGTTTTCCCCTTTTCGTTGTAGACTAACAAGAGTAACCGCCCTAGGGTACAAGGTGAACTGTTCAATAGAGTTCCAGCTGGTAATTCAAAAAATTACTGACATCGCTAGGTCTGCGAAAACCTTGCATCTTACCTCTTGATTCTTCACTCATTCCGAACATTTGCAATAAACTTTAAGCTGAAGTTATCTGTCTGCTAAAAATATGAAGCTTGTGGGAAGTACGATTCAGAATGCGTCAAGAGCAAATTTGTTCTTAAGGCGGGATGACATAAGCTGCGTTGACAGGGTAGTTAATCCCTAAATAACCACCGCAAAACTGTGTCCAGTGTAACCCGAACGTTGAATTACAACACCTCATTTCAATACACTGTGTTTTGACTTCAAAATTTCCATGTTAGGCGCCGCATGGTGCTCACTTTCTTCGATAAGACCTGGGCCGAATTTGTCCAAAACGCCTAAACCCTGCCAAATTCTTTGTATTTTGTGCTAACCCTAGGTTTAGGCTGATAGAAGACAGCAGCTTTCAAAACAGATTAAACGCGAAGGGAGGTGCTTCTGAACGAAGATTTTAGTCTCCGAATCCAGATGTGATCCACAGAAGTCCGCAGCCGACCGACTAAAACATCCATAGAATCTGAAAGAAGAACAAAGGTAGCGAATATATTTTGCCTTATTTGAGTTATCCTCCTGGCTAATGCATAACAAATTTATGACGCCAGTCAGAATCATGTGGGAAGCTGACTTGAAGTCTTCAGATACATATCCAAAAATGGGAGAGGATGTACATGGGTCAGTAGAGTACCCGGTACATTACTTGGAATTCTTGCCATGGTTTGAGCCGGCAATTAAGCTTAACCTAAGCTTCTTCAAACTGTTACTCAGGGGCACGCAATTGTGTCCGCGTATTATGTCCGTCGGAGAAAGTATGATAATTGGCAAGCGCAAAGGAATGATAACACACAAAAGCTGGTAATACACTGTGGCAGCTAGTCATTGAAATAGAACTTGGTTGCTGGGTTGGAACTAAAACTCAAGCGTAAGTTCGTGAACATGTTTGTCGTGTCATTGGAATATCTTAAACTTCCAATAGGCAGTTAGGCAACGGACTTTGAACCTTACTGGATACATCTTCTGTGAAAACAAGTTCCAAAAATTCATTTTCTCTTGTGGGAATCCAGGGGAACATATCTTCATTGTCTTCTAAGTCAGACCACTTTGTGGCAACGAAATGAGACCATCAGAATGAATGTGCCGGCTCGTACATACCAAATATTTGTGGACCTTGTGCTCTGTGGTCATATTAGCCTCATTTTGGATAGTAAAATAGAAAAAACTTCACTGACCATTTGTTTGTCAGTGAAACTGATATCCTTGTGTACTTAAATTAGACTGTGCAACAAGCCAGCTTTATTAACATTATATTATTGTATCACTGGTAAGTACGGAAATATCGTTTACGCAGCTACCATACGGTGTAAGCTGCACAAATGCTGAGGGTGCATAGATTGAGTATGAAGTCTGTCTACGAAATCAACTGCAAATAAAGGACCAAAGAGAGGTCCCATCAATACCTGAACTGGACCTTACAGGTACATAGTAGCAGTGGTGGTTCTTTAAAGTCCAGGATAAGTATGTCCGTATTTCTTTGACTGTTCGCAATCAAGTCATAAGCGCAGTTTATTTTCTCTATCAGTCAGAGCAAGAGGTCGAAGTAGAGCAATCAACGTTCGTCGACTTTTGGAACCCTAATCAAGGTGACAAACATAAAGGTGTCATTAAGGCTGAGCTTTGAGGCTATCCTTCTGACTGGTTCCAACAGGCTGACTAGCCATCTGGCGAAAGTATGATAAAGAGGATCAAAATATAAAAAGGTTGGATTTGAGAAGTAGACCTGGTTTATACATACTTGGGAGGTGATTTTTGCTGGTAAGCCTAGCTTTCTCGCAGACTTTTAAGCCAATTATTTCTGGGGTTTAAGTTGTTTTTGTATGCTTTGTATACTGCCGCTTTAACCTCCTACTTATTGTTCGCAAAACCAGTAATGCCAAAATTGCATGTATTTTTGGCCAGTGGGCATTTTGAATCGAATAATAACCACCGAATTTGTATCGAGGTTTTAAGCACTCCACAGAACGGCAAAGCGACTGTGTAAACAGTCTTCCAGCACAATGTCAGCATGAATGGAGCAAGTTTCCACCATTGCCTACCTTCGTATTCACTTAAAATTTGCCAGAGATACTTGCAACTGAGTATTTATCCAGCACGAAGGGCCTGAGTGGTCTAGATACTGAGACTGTCCAGTTGGCGATTGAGTTGTTCTCTGAGTTTGACAGTTTGGTTGCAAGTTTTCGTGATGAATATTGACATCCTCAGTGTACGTTATGAAGCGATTCGAAGCTGTGTGTCGAGTAGTGGTGTGCACGTTCTTATATGCTTGCTTCTGAAGAGATGACTTACGGTTACGATAGGCTGCCCAGGTGAGTAATCCTAATTACTGGATTTCCCGCTCTTGTTCTGTTTGATGGACATCAAAACAACCCTCGAAATTGAAAATTTTGATTCGCATGTTGTGGCCTTTTCGGGACTGGTCCTTCTTTGATTACGTCATCTGATCCGTTCATCTAATTCTCGACCGTTTGAATCATTCGAATAATTTTGCGATCTCTTGGTTGTAAAATTGCATACACTGAGTCTATTTAAACGTCTCAGTTGATTGAGTTCTTTGATAAATGCCACGCTTCTAAAAATTCCTTTGTATGTTTGATGCCTCCAAGCACCACAATCGTAATATCTTGCTTGCTGATCTTCATGCATGGGGATCAAAGAGAGTGGATCATGCCTTTTTACAATCAATTTGTATTTGCTGATGTGTTTACACAGATCCCATAAATAAACAAAAACAAGGAGACAAAAGGTTGCATTCGAAAACTGATAAGTTAATCAGAAAACGGTCAAGCTTTCAACCGATTCGATTTATCTAGTCAGCGCTCCTGCATCAAAGCCTCCACTACCAGTCGATAGTAACAATTGTCCCGCTACAACACCCCTCCGGTGCCTAGCCACCATCCTGCCCAACAGAAGCACGAGGGCTGAGGTAATGCCAGGCTGCCCAAACCTAGACGGAAGCAGTCAAGACGCAGAGCCTGGGTTCGAACCACGGACCTTTTGTTCAGTAGGTTCACACTTTAACTAACAAACTATCTCAGTTCCACTAGATGGAACTTCTTTAACTGCATTAATATTGATGGGATCACTCTACTTCCTGTATGAGGAGAGAGAACCCTCTGGTCTTTATATTAGGTCGCCTGTTCTGAAGAATCGCTAGAGAGAATTTTTCTAATGCTAGTTTATTTGAAAGATTTTAAGATAATTTTCTTTGTTCTGCTTGAATTTTGTGATGCTGCATTGCATTTTTACCTGTCTGAATAGCGTTACGACGCAATATGAGTAGTCACTACGGTGTTGCCTGTACACGCCAGTTTTTTGTTGATCTTGAGTTGTATCAATAACTCCAGAATCCCAACTCTATTCTACTCTCCGCTCCCGTTATATATTATATGTTCCAAGGAACGTGCAACCCGTGTAACCTGCCTAAGGTCCTGGACGTTGCATGCACTGAAAAAAATCCACTGTTTGAGGCTGACATCTAGCAATAAGACAGATCTCATGTTGTCACTCCCACAGTAACTCTTCAAGTTTATGACCTGATGGATGGTGCATTAGATATCTGAACAGAAGTTGTCTAGCTCAAAATAAGTCAAGTTTGGTATGAATCCCAAAGAAATCTATCAAATCAGGTCTACCTCAACGTGAATCGATATCTGTCCAAGAGGAATCGTTGTCAACGGGTTTAAAGGTTTTTTGGATATCGAATCGCACAAATTACGTAGTCACTTTATCATCCCCTAAAAATCTCATTGCTTCTGAAAACAGGAAGTCTGCATTATACTCAGCTGCAAATGTGGTTGATTTCAACGGGAGATTCAACTGAATCTCTTGTTGATAATATCTTCTAGCTAATTTTGATGCGCATATTTCAGTTGGTACCATATTTAAGGTATCAGAGTATATTTTCCTGAAAATATACACTTCTTGCGCGGTTGCTGGAAAATCTTCGACAGCTCATTACCAATTTCTTCCTTCTTAGGATTCATCTGGTAGGCATACTTTTCGAGTGTTCATATAACCTATGCTAGAGCACCAAACTGCACGCAAGTGACGAGTTACACGAATTCGCAAGCTATGCTGCTGTTTACTAGGGACTTAGGCGAAAATGCCATAAACCAGTGATTCAGCTGAGCCTTAATTTTCGAATGAGTGTATAACATCAGTTGCGTACCACTTGGTGTTAAGTTACAATAAGAGGTTAATGGGTCCTCGAAGACAAAGCTCACCGAATGAGCTTCAAGAAGGAAGAAACTGGTACCGCGCAGTCGAAAGGGTTTTCAGCAACTTTGTGGGTACTTTTACTCCAGAAAAGTTATTTTTC
Organism: Opisthorchis felineus; assembly: GCA_004794785.1. Classification (NCBI taxonomy): domain Eukaryota; kingdom Metazoa; phylum Platyhelminthes; class Trematoda; order Opisthorchiida; family Opisthorchiidae; genus Opisthorchis; species Opisthorchis felineus. Next base: position 94,758 of record SJOL01006353.1, on the reverse strand, counting down.
ACTCGTTTGCAAAGTGGTTTATCTAAAATCGGTACTTCCGTTTAATCTGTGGTAGATCCAGTGAGACAAATTTGACTATGTTGGTTTATGTTCTTCATGGTCAAAATTGTCGATTTTACTCGGATATTTTGTTCTTTTTCGATGGTTTTGTTGCAATTTGTGATGGCAGAATCAGACTTATCGTGGTTGTGTGAATCTGCTCAAGCAACTGTTTGTTTAAATAAAGTAAAAATATGTTTCCTAAAGTAAAAAATGCCAAAGAGAAGGGTTAATTATTAGCTGATTCGATTCGTGGAAACTAGGCTGTTTTAACTCATGAGAAACTTCGCGCTTCGCCACTTACGGCAACAGCATAGAAATATGAAGCCACTCGGAGACAAACCGGCCAATTAGAAATTTATTATGAACCGCGGTTCACATGAAACATGTGGTTATATCTGCTCGTTAAAAGTGTTCAACACGACGTTTTTATCTGGGTTCAAACAATGAGGTTGTTTTATCCGACCTGCTGCCACTTGTGAAACAACCTGTTGGTGGTTCTCTTAACTGCTCTGCATAGGTCATATATTTATTGGTTTCGAGCCCTATCAGACTGACTGGAGAGAGGTGATTTTCTCAAAATGATTTACCAGTAGTGCATTACAGAGATTTGTCTGAAAGGATAACCAGCTGACCTGGCTGGCAAGAAGACCATCTGATCGAGAGCAGACATGTTGAAGTAGTTGTCATTTTGTGTGCGTGCATCGACCTCGGCTATAGTTCCAATATATACAAGTTACACGCCAGCCGGTATCCATAGGGTACTCAGAGTGCACACTAAATCATCTTGTTGTCCAAATAGCTTCACTTTTCGCACGTTGAATATTATGACAAAAACATCAGAACGTCTAAAAGTGCGAATGAGATGTGGATGTGATCAGGGGTATACTACCCCGACTTTATTTGGAGAATATCTGATGCGCCCACATTCTGGAAAATAGTCCCCACCATGTAAATGCATATAGGCTTGTCACAAGGAATTGAACGTGAAATTGGTTTCAATGTCCCGGTGGAGATTACTACGTGCTTATGGTCGTCTAGCGGATTTGGCTTTGCAAGTGCAGCTCTCTGTGATCTAGTCACAGAGAACTGGTCTCACTTTAAAACATGCCAACGTACAACCGATTGTTTCAACTCAAATTAGTATGCGCACTTCCGCTGTGCCATCTGATTGGATATTAGCACTTAGGTATTTCGCAGCTAAATGTCAAACCAATTCGGCGTTTAGGAATGTCCACCAATTAGCGATGCCGCGTCCCGTTTATGGGTAGGGTATTCAACCTCATAGGAATGTTTTTAAGATAGATATCTCCAAACCCCATTGGAATGCAAAAGTATCCTTAACTGTACCTTATCAACGGTTTCTCTGTTGAAATGTTTTATCGTATTTCACTTCAAGTATGTAACCCCTTAAAACCAAGAGAAATCAAATTTGTAGTGTTGCTAAGGTCTATTGTCCCTACGCACAATTCAGTACAAAACAGCTTTGCGACATGTCTTATAGGGAATTTGGTTCCTGGTAAACAACTATTTGGTTGCCCTTCTCTCACTTGAAATAAACCTTACTGAGTACACAAGCTACACAGTCTATGAATAAAGGCTATCTCTTCGGTTGGCATTCATCAACAAGTTTACGTGTGTGACTAGTTCTTCAAATACTGTTCACATTTATGGTCGCCCGTTTATCTGAGGGAATCTGTTCATACAAAAAAACATTAAACTTTAATCGAAAGGAGTAACATACAGACAAAGCGATGGTTTCAACGGGTGGCCGTCTCCAACCCCTTTCTTTCTTGTGTGTTTTTAGGACAACTAGTTGATGGCGTTTCTAACACAGATTAATCATGACTTGCTGATGATATTTCTAGTTTTTACAGACCCGTTTTGTTTTGTGTCTTTGTGCGATGTGATCACCATATATGCAAGGCCTTCCGTAGTCTGCTGAGCAGAGACAAACGATGGTCTAGCATTCCTAGACATTTTGCTCACTGAGCACATAAATGACAGTTTAAAACGACATGTCTATCAAAACCAGCTTGGACTGAAAAATTATCATACTTTTTAAGTCGCTCAACAGTTGGCTGGAAACTAGGTTCAGTGCACTTTGGTCTGGCCAGGAGGACAGGTTGTAGCATTTGTAAACTAATATTTTCCATGTTCAATATCATCTCCTTTCTCCCTGTCAATATTGGTCACGTTATTGTACAAAGTTTGTTTTAATAAACTACGCAACAAGCCCCCGCTTATTGGGCTCAACGGGACTCTGTGCCTTTTGCTGAGTGACTGACGGTTGAATAACGTTGGCTATCACTAATTCCCAACGTGAAAAAAAACATTTTAGCAGTATACACTGGACCTATCCATTCTCGACAGTGGATTAATATCGCGTTCACCGGAGATTCGGAATACCGGGAAGGTAGAACTTCTCTTCTAGGTGTGGTGGTTTAACGGATTACGGACCTGCGGAATTTCCTGTTGTGAAATGCGAGTCAAGATTCCCTTGGATTGTTCTCCTTGTGACATTATATATGACTTACATTAGTATTTCGTTCTGTTTATTAAAGACTCCTTAGGGCTGTTAACCACCACAAATGAAAATAGCTGATAGTGAAAGCTGTGTTACGCTATGGATACCTAAAGGTTTACTAACACAGCGAACAAAAGCGGCCTACTAGTTCTTCGAACACAGCTAGAAAAAAGGTGTTTTTCTATGCTTACATTTTAGTGGGCATCACCTAGAAAACAAACATAAAAAGCCTAAACCAACAGTGCGTTTTCTGTCGCACACGTACACCATGTATGACTCTAATGTGGTTTATCAGTTTACTCGTGGTTGAGGTGATACCCAAAATGACTGATAGGAGCCTAGGTTAACGAAGTTCCATGACCCTGCCTAAATAGTTGACGGAATTAGAGTTGGGATCTGCTAGACAGATTTTTCCAATCTATCTTCATCGATCTGGCGGCACATACAAGAAACAGGGTAGTGAAGTGACCGGGAAACATCACCAAGTTCTCACTGTATAACAGAAGCTGGAAGCCCGTTGTTTTCAAAAAAGATCTATTGATAATCCAAAATCGACAAAATGTCCTAGGCTCTTCATGTGACAACGGTTACATATGACTGACATGTTTTTATCAATTAAATTTAACCGTCTGTTATGAACTTATTGTCTTTAGTATTGAGGCTAAAGATGCATACAACATTTGGAATTATAACTGAGAATAGCTAGTCGGATGCTCAAAACACACTGAGCGACTCACACTATAAAAAATGGTTAACCAGTGGAAGAATAAACTGTTGTTAGTAGAACGATTTTATCAAACAAACAGAACATTTTTCTTAATAGCTATGAAATCGACTGTAAGATAGCTCCATGGTTTGATTCCGCCAAGGTCTCAAAAGAAACAACCTGTAGAAAGTGACACCAAGGGCAAAGAGGTGTGCGCTTGTCCGTAGCGAAGGCATAGCCAAGCAAGAAGCCGAATCTTGTGGGTTTATGTGCAACATTCTTCAACATTCCTCTTTCTTATCAGGTTGCCTGTTAAGAAACAAAATGTCTATCCAAACAAGTAAACACTGCGTCCAATGAAAAGTTAGAGGCTAGAGTACCCTGGTACAATGTATATTTGCAGTGATGATGTAGTGGTGCCGGCTCAGTAACTAGTCTACTAGTAAAAAAACCCGTCAGTCTTCAGGAAAATCCAAATCGAACGTCTGTGTAACAAGGCCTTGTCGTGTTAAAGTACGACGATGCTACACTGGCTGCGAAATTTGATGAGATGCACAAAAACGAACAGATTTCACTCTTATTTTGTACTGAATCCATTTTCAGGGTTAGCGTGTCACTAACTTTCTTGAGGAATAATTTTTCCATTACTTTTAAACTGCCCGTTAGTTTCATCAATGGCGACCAAAATCTACTGGATATAAAAGGGGGGGGTCAGTTTACTCAGAGCAGTTTTTGGTTTTTTCTTCTGTTACGTTTGTTTTTGCTGTGCTTGAAGAACGCACATTCCCGTCGACTTCTAATACCAGCAACAAAATCCTTCATCAAGGGCACACGATAACAATACTAAGTGCATGAGAGCAGTCACATGTAGCCACAAAGGCAGTTAGATGATCCGCTGCGAAATGTAATACAAAATGTTAAAACTGGGTAGCGTAGCCAAATTTTAGGTGCGCTTTCTTAACTCACTCCATCATCGTTATATTCTGCAGTAAAATTCGTACATGCTGTACAGTAGTTTCGTTCGCTGATTACCTGGGGAGATGGGGATGGATAGCTAGACATTGCAGGTCGTATCCGGCATAACCGAAGCGTAAATTTAGGAGCGCCAGTGGACTTTTCAATGAGGGAATTGGTGGGGGAAGCTTTTCATTGAAGGCGCATATTGAATGCATGCGCCCCACTAAGCACAACTGGGACATGTCTGTCGACGTCCATAATCACTGATTTCTCCTGTGTCGGAGCTCCCACCCAGTGAAACGGCAATAACTAGCGCAGATGAGTTTGCTGGTAATGGCTTCCATACTTTATTGCCAAGTAGTTGCTTGATCCCTCTGACTGGTTTCCACCTACCCGTGATTTTGCGAAAAGGGTCCTCCGATGAAGTGGGTAGACCAAGACGGCGCAATTGATGGAGTGTGATTAGACCATCTATCATGGCGAGTTGTTTCTGCCGGAAACCATTTGACGTACTTCAGCATTACTGATCCAATGTTCTCACCAGACTCCAGCAGTGCTCTGAAGGCACCAGTGATAAAACACAGAAAGTTTTTAAAGATCTCAGCTCACACCGGCCAGGTTTCCGACCCATGTAAGAAAATCGGTCTCATAGAATTTAGTCTACACTCGAAAATCCAAAATGTTGACGCCTAAGGGAGATGTCAGTAGCAATCAACACTCATGAACCCTGATAGCTTCTCTTAAATTCAGGCCAATCACTATGTACCCGTCAGCTTTAGTGTGTGAAGTCACACTAAATGAATGTTAAAGATGTGGAAAATAATATATATCATGCTCGAGTTTAGCACTGAAACTTGTATGACCACATGCATTTTAAAACGTGACAAAAACTCTGAAAATTAAGTTACGGTGTATGTTTTTGTGTTTATTACTTAGACCTTGATTAAACTAGGACAAAAAGCGCTCTATTTGTTAATTCCCACAATACCCATATGATGTTTCATGCGGCCAGGACTCGATTAAGGATGTGCGCAACATTCAGTCTGTACGACGTAGCTCAATACCCCCGAGAAAGTGCAGTTTTATTGCTAAATAGACAAAAAAAAATTGTTACTGCTATGCACTGAAATGTCTGAACAGGTTTTATTGCTCACTACACAAAAAGATACTTATAGACAAATGACATAAATATGAACAATTAACTGGAGGTCAGTGAAGCATACGGAATAATGTATGTGAGTATATCCAAACAAAGCTATGAATATTGTTGGGGCTAAAATGAAACACAATAAATCACTCTGCTTTGGACAGCAAAATTTTCAGTTGACAACGGATAAGTTATCGCGTGATTGCGTGAGACTGTTTGATAGGGGAGGAACACAAAATCTGTAGCTCATTCAAAATAAAACTTACTTAAGAAAACTTAATAGAATTACTGTACTCATCATAATGACAGTTACTATTAGTAGTAGTATCATTATTTCCATGGTGAACTCCGGGACCGGTGATCATGGTATACAAAGGGATTAGAATCAGGTAGTGCACTGTTTGCACCAAACCGGTCTCTTAACTAACGATAAAAACACTACAAGAAAGACTGCGCACCCATTGTCAAATTAATTATTGTAGCCTGAAGCACATCTTTTGATTCCAACGGGAAAGCACAAACGAAGTTGTTTCGAAAACTCTGTGAAAATCCCCACACAGTTACATAACTAAGAAAACAAGCATGGCCATTTTTTCTCAAGATTGTTTGTACTTCACCTTTTGTCGGAACTATTAAAATCTTTTCATAAGCACATTAGGTTTTTAACAATGCACATGTCCTGAAATCCATGTTGGAAAGTCTGACTAAATTCAAAGCACTAGCGGAGAAGTCATCCCACTATTTTTATACCACCATAGGTACACACGACGGAATGAATGCGTCGTCTATCTGGCCCTCTCACTTCTCCCTTTATTTCTTGAAAGTTTTTACTTTTTGTCGATGTGTCAGTTACCTTAGTATCCGCACTGTTTGATAGGATAACTCATTATAATCTTTCGGTGGCGCGAATCGGTGCCAACCAGTCACAGTGGGAGTCGTACCGTGCTTACACGTGGAAGTAAAACCTTCGAAACTATAAGAGCTCCTCCGTTTCAACCCATAACCTGGTCGAATGTTGATTCAGTCATCAGTAGCTTTTTCTCATCGCTCACAAAATTTCGTTCTTGTGTTGTAGCCAGCCATTTCAAGTCAGTTGACTAGCTGCTTTTCTGCCTGTTTATCAACATTTATAGATTGGAATCCCACACTCTATGGTCTGACCTTCAGCGTTTCCGTTGATCGCTGAAAAGATTCCCCGAGTAGAGTGCAACTAGCTTACGAATCGATCAAAAGCAACACCCCCGTGGCCATTGTCAGACACCTTGCTACATGTAGTTTCTACGGATGAGTCGACATTATACGGTACAGTGAGATATCGTGATCAAAGATAATATAGGAACTCTGAAATAGTGGGCTCAAACCTGTTCTCACGAGAGCTTTTGTAAACAGCCAACTGGTGTTTGCTCTCAATTAATTCTTTGCCTTCTTGCTCCACCGATACCGGATTCACCATTCGATTAAACTAGTTACTGTTTTGGACTACGATCCTGTTGATCCACTTCCTCCATTTCTGAAACCTTCAGTTCTGCTTAATTACTCCCTTAAATCCTCTTCTACGGAGAGTTACTCTTCTGTAGGGCCACTGAACACGGCTAATTACTGTTGATGCAACGCTGTTAGTATTCGGGATAAGATGTGAAGGATGTACCGAAAAATTTAGATACCGGTAAAATTACGAACATAATACAGCTGTTCCTCTTCGAGACAATCGATGGACAGCTGCTGAGTTCCCTTGTTATCCACATTTCCATTTGCTTAATTCACCGGTATTTTCACACGTGCGCTACTGTCTTCTAGTTCATCTGCTGATTTCTTCATTCCGAAATTTGTGCTTCAAGCTAATGCAGAAATTGTGTGGCTTATACCGTCTCATAGTTTTATACTATATTACCCGCTTTTTCTGCGGAAAATAGTTTCACTTAAAAATGACAAGTTGAGCCGCGCGAAGCGGTCTGCGACCGCTCAAAAAGGTTCCACGACCAGCTGACAAGTTTTTTTAACAGCCTGACGGCCCCACTCTTTTAACCAACAAATCATAACATGCAGTGGATACCAGGCTACTCAGGTGTTTTCAGTCGGCGATGGGTTTATCTGCGGTTGATCAGAAGACATGGGAGACGAATCTGCAAGCAACTTAAAACGGTTTAAATGCCTCATTTACTACGACCATTGAAAATGAGCAGCAGCCACACTTGTAAAGCGTATTTTCAACTCCGCCGACCCTGAACCTCGTTGCGACGTGAAACCAATTTGCTAATGTCTTTTGCTGATTTCAGAATCGTCAACTTCTTGATGCCGCGTTACGTTGATATCGATGGATTATTATTATATGACAAATGTTTTGTCATGAGCGGATAGCACACGACATCGATTTAGCCACGGGTACATTGCCAATATTAATTGCAAGTGCATTCACCGCTGCTGGTTTATCAGAACAGATTTTATTTCATTGGCTGTTGCACGTAAAACTATCGCTCCCACTTGAGCGGCTGAAAAATGGTTTGAAAAACAATAGTATAGTACTGGAGCTGATGTTCCAGCGTCTGGATTAACCTCCAGTCCACTCAAATAATTGATAAGACAAGTTATTAGTCCTGCATGTTTCAGGCGACTACCAACTGCTTGTTGGTAGTCTGCCGTACGGCTCACTGATGTCCCTACGATTGGTGGCAAGCAAATTAGCAAGCCCGACAAAAAGATCAACGGGAATCTGATCCACAACCAGTTAACACACTTGAGCCGTGATTATTTTGATATACTGCTAAGTGGTGTACTGTACACTAGGGAAGAATGTTCCATAGAAATTTTTGACTCTCCGAAAACGCTGTTTGTTAAATCCTGTGGATTCTCAGGGATCTCTGCCGAGCCTCTGCCTGGTTTCGACACAGGTAGTTTGTCCTGATCCCCATTTTCCTTTACTTTAGTGATTGTGAAACAGCCATACCCCACCCTGTGACCTGTGAGAGCAAAGACGCTCACAGGATACTGCTTGATAGGCATCGAGTACGAAAAAGGCGCAGGCCATCTTGGGAGTGACTCTGTATACATGCAAACCGTTTAAATAGTCTGTTTCCGTTCCGGGATTCAACATGTGATTTGCATAATGTGAAGTACAGATACAAACACAAACCTAGTAATTGCAGATGAGTCATCCGAGGTGGATGGCTCATCTAATTACCTAATTACCTAATTACCTAATTACTTAAATCCCCCCCCTGTGGTCCAGTCGCAAATGATACTTCCTCCCGAATAAGGAAAGTCAGTGTGATTTTGGTCAACCTACAGTATCTTTGATAGATGAGACATCATTTTAGCTACCAGAGGTCTAGGTCAAAACGCTGCAGTGCACTTCCACTATCTGTGCATCGCAAACCAGGCTGTAGGAGGTAAAAAAATTCCAGTGTTGCAACAGCGATTTTTTCAAAACCTTCTCATAGAGTGGTTGGACTATGAGTCTGGTCAGCCTGAGGCACGTCGAGCGCCTTTTTGTGTAATTTACACCGGACGGATGTGTTCTTAATCTGTAGGTTGTACTAGCTTAGTTACACGTTTCGTAGGCCGGTGAATCAACTCTTCCAAGGGACTTATTCCGTGCAGCATTCTGCAAAACGGTAATACTTGAGGAACAACTTGTGCAGGTCAAAACTACCAAACCTAGTACTGGTCCTGTCATTGGTTAGAAACAATGACAGGCATGTCCCATTCACGCGTTTGAGCCTTTGTTTACAGTGCATATATTCACATCCAGAACTTTCCACGACTATGAAACACGCATTGCTATTTGTGAATTAAGCATTCGACGACAACAGTTACTGAGTGCAACCTTAAGTTCTCCCTCCGAGTCTCCACACTAATTATCGAAACAGTGACAGCAAGAGACACCACACGGGGTGCTCACGGTTTACAGCAGCCGTTATTGGCGATGATGACAGTGATGGTGTTGACGAGGATGTTGATGGTGATGATCCAAATATGCTGTAGCTGCATCAGTGCTTTAATAAGCTTAGATACTGCGAAAATCTGAAGCAGTGGCTGCCTTTTGACTTTTTAAACGTCGATAGTTTTACTGGTTGGTTACAAAATCACAGACCACGTTTGCTTAATAACAGCTAAATATTTTGATTACATGTTTAAGGCGTTAAAATATCAGGACACTAGAAGGGGCGGCACAACAAGCCTTACGATAGTAGTTCTCTTATAAGAAACGTACCTTTCAGTCGCATTCTGTGGATACATTGTCTGGAGAAACGTACTCCAAATGACTTTCTTCAGATTATGTATCAGTATGCGGACAAAGTTACAGCGAGGCATAATCTTTGATTTAGCCATCAAATACCCTAATGAATTGCGTAGTCACAGAGATCAACGTTCGATATAGGTTTCAGTAAATTATGGCAATTTTCACGGACGTTGTTAGAATATGATATTATAGTTCTATCGAACATCGACGCAGACTGTTTTTAAATATCTGTTGAGTAGCACAACCCAGCTAGTTGGTTTTTCAGACAGCGGATGTCATGTGAATCGCCAAAGCTTGTATTTTTGTATTTTTTAACGAGACGTTGATATCCTGACGTTCGAAGCATAATATAGTTTACCGGATTTTCCCCTAAAACTAACTTGTCACTCCTGACTTTCACCTTCTAGTGGATTCACCTATCATTGTCAGAGGCATGATGACTACAGGTTTCCATATTGTGTCTACATTTCTTCAGCACACAAACCGGTACCGAAATGGGTAGCTACAATCGGGACGCGTGCATAAGAAAACAAGAAATGTGTGGTCGAGAGAAAATTTGAGGCAGTAGTTATTGCTAGGCTATAATAAAATCAACGCGATCATGCCAAGCACAATATTGTTATGGAATAGTAAACTAGGATGGGTCACAGTTAGCGTGATGTATAAATTTGCAACCAAAATTGATCATAAGATTGCAAACTGTAAATCAGATCGCAAATTCGGATTGAAACTACAGAACGTGAAGGTTCATGCAAAATTTAAACGAAGGAAACTAAGACGCCGAAAGGGGAAACTCTGCTTATTCATTGGGCCAGTTTTTATCTATTCACGGATATTGCATTGGTAGGAAAACTAATTATGCTCAGATGTGTACCCGAGGGCAGTGTATAAATTACCACTGTTCATTGAAGAGTTCTACCGTATAACATCATTGCGTTCTGGATTATTTATGTGGCAGCGCATCTGACAGCGCATCACTTTACGCTTTCTTCGTGTAAGGCGGATGCAGCTTTGTTAGCGATTATCTCTTGTGGCTCATCCGACAACATAGGTTCATGGTGGACAAATGTAATAGGCAAAATGTCAGTACAATCGTCTACAAAACAGTATATTATCAGTTTTCTATTTATTCTACCAAATCCGTTTATGGGATGTACAAATACAAAAAGCTTTTTGAGATACATATCACATTCCGTAAATCCTGGCTGTAAATAAATGTGCCAAAAGTAACTTCTTGTCCCATATCAAATTATTGATTTCTCTAATTCTCTGCCCACAAATTATCGATGTTGACTGAATGGTTTGTTTGCACTTCAAGGCAGCTTGCATGATGCACCAGAAAGAATTGGCTTTGGATGCACGAAAATACACTGGGTAAGCCACACCCCGGAGTTAAATGACATTCCAGTTATGATAAACAAAATGGATATTTTGGAAATCAACGAGTTACCATGACTACACCAACATACGAAGGGCTAAGGAATGAACGAAACACGGGATAAATAAGTTTCAAGCTAAAGGTGAAAAGTGTCAGATGGTCTTCCAAGGTTGCCATGGTGTTCTTGGGTAAGTGAAAAGCGATTTTACCCGGCAAACCATCTCTACTGGACGCAAAAAGTTAATCCATTAAATAGAACAATCTCTGTCACCGACAATTGACCGAACTGTTTAGAACATGTTTTTAGCGTAGTGTCACACTGGAAACTGTGTCAAATAGCAATGAAGGATCGTTAATAGAGTGTCTTTTACAAAAGAGGGTGTATTTCTCTCCACATTCAGCAGGCATAGAGGAATCAAATCGTGCACCTACTTTTTTGTAACGCCAACCTGGTTTGTATGCATGACAAACCACCGAGAAAACTAGGTTTCTAAGATATAAAATATGATGTCATCTGTCGGTTTAACTTCAACTCTTTTGTAACGCAGAAATTTATTGTGTATTCACTATACTGAAATGTTAAAAGTAAAAACGTACTTTCCCATGATACGCTGATTGAGAAAAACCACTTGGACGGTATGGCAATTTACAACACAGTTTTGTGTTGTTTTTCTAATCTAACAATGAAATAAAAACAACGTAATCCTGCGATCTTCGATGTGAGTGGTCAAAATAACTTGACGTAATTAGCGAACTACACTCATTTGCATACCAATTTGGTTTTGACGGAAGACTCACCTGGAACCCAGCTGAATCTCTCGTTTACGATGTTTTGAAGCAACTGAGTGTGCTGCAACAGGCCGTCTCATGTTTCAGTTGGTACGATATTCAAGTTATCCGGATACATGTATAGACGTGACATGATACATATAAGGTTGATGTCGGAGAGTTTTCAGCGAACTTATGTATAGTGTATTGCGTCTAAACTTGAATGATCTTCTGTCATAACTTGCGGCGATCGACTTGGAATTTTGACCCTGATACTTCTTTATTCATGCGCTAAATACAAATGAGCCAGTTTCCACTGTCTTCAAGTTGTATGAAGCATACCGTTCTGGGTGACCACTCCTGTCTATACTTCTAACAATATATGTAATAAGCGATGGTGTATTATAACTTTTAACATTTTACAGGCAAGATATGAAAAGCCTATTCGACCATGGCTGTTTATTGGGGTAACAAGGGAGCAAATCTACAACAGATCGGGGTGATGATCTACTTATACAATGAAATAATTACCTTACTGCTACCTGTCTATCCACGACAATCAGAATGGTTTGTGCTGGGCTGCGCCCGACGGATGTGATTGAGTAGAACTTTGCAGACTAAGCGCGATGATGATTTGTGACTTAATTGACGGGTGACACAAGTAATTTGTTGTTTCATATAGTGTTAGTGCTAATTGAAACGCTATCACAGTCAGGCTTGTTGACGGTCCTCAACAGGTCAGTCCCTCCAATTCCCTCTTGATTTACAACTGACTCACAGGCCCACCTACAGCACAATATCCGGCTCCAGGTAAACCGCGTGAGCCGCAGTTGTCCAGGCGTTGCTGACAGGTAAATCCACTCATGACTAATTGGCAAACCAAGCGGTATATTCTGTTTGTGGTCAACTCGTTTAGTAACGCCAGTCTCCCGGTGGTCCAAACCAAAATCTTCCTTATAGAGTCAAAACAAATGATCCTCGGGGAATCTAGTTGAGTGGTACATCCGTTTACTGGAACTTTTGGTTTTGTAGAGTTCCAAAATTGTGCGTAGTATATAAGCACCAGATTTGGCACGTATGCGGAACTGTTCATATGCGAAACGTTTCGAGCTTTAAATCGCCCAGATTAGTTGGAAACGGATCGTGTATCAAATAAAATGCAAGACGGTCCTTCATTTTGGAACCGCCCTACCAACATCCTGAAATTCTTGCAGAATAGTGGACAGTCCAAATTTTCTGCTATGGGTTTCTTGGTCGCAGTCAAAGCAGCTGACGAAGTCCCACCGAATCTTATTTCTACTTACATAAACAAGGTGGACTCCCTCCAAGGGTTCTTAACTCTCCCCAATGATGATAACTTTTTGTGGATACCGTCGTCACTAGTGCTGCTTCCTCTTGACAAGTAAGAGGTAAACTTAAATTTTACATTAATTTATATTTTGATTCTTGGACACGTGCAGAGTCCCAACTAACAATATACCACCTACTCCAGTAAGGCGATTGGTGTTGTCCAGTACTTTTAACCGTCACCTTCATAAAGTTAGCTTGGAAAACTGCGTACCCAGCACGTAAGAAAATGCACTTGAGTACACCGGTTTGCACTGGGCAGTATTTGACTTAAATTCATCAGAGCCGGGCCACCAGTCGTGAGCGTGATGAGGCGGATGATATGAATTTGAACGCGCCCACACCTTTCAAAAGCCAGCTGATGATATCAACTTACCCAATGACGAAACCTTTGTAGTCAAATAGCCAGGACAAGCGGACACACCGGCTGACCCGAACAGTTCCTTCTACAAAAGCTCTGGACTGGTGGTGAGGCCACTATTAAACGGCAGATCTGCCCAAAAGTTTTTCACAGAACGCATGTTTATGTCCGACCATATCATTCTGCACCAACCAGCCAGGTTTCATCCTTCATCAACTGGTACAGGCTGTATTGACCGTTACCTTTTCATGGTTATAGTGAACGAATGGCCGCTGAACCCAGCGTATCCCTCAGAATCAACTTCACGAAAAAACACTAGGAGTTGCAAACTACAGGTTACATTATGGGACAAATCTGGTGACAAATCTACCAATGGAATTTTACAGTTGTGCCATTTATGAATGGCTCAGTATCCGCGGATAGCTCATGTTTTCTGAGAAAAATATTTTCTTTAGGGCTCATATTTTAGTTGAAGAACTTCACTAGCGTTTAAGATAGAGCTGTTTAGAGCTCAGTCCATGCTCAACTATGCACCACGCAGAAGCATATACAACAAAGGGTTCGCTGAGTGACGCCATCAGCTGGAATACTTTCTTTGCTGCGTACACCGTGTGTAAGCTAACACAGGCCTGACCTGACACCAGCTTTTCATCATCACCTCCCAACACTTTACCTTTTGATGGTCACTAATTCGTAGGCTGTTTTCCAAAAAGTGCACACAAGCCATACGTCAGTAGGGCGCCCATGAAAGTAGGTTTGTGTTACCATAGGGATTTGCTGGAACAATGACCTTGCAATGACACGAACAGGGCTTGGCGTAAAACTGCCTCGACCATCTCCGCCGTCACTATAGGAAATTGACAACCTGACGGTCTTATTCCAAGGCTGTATGTTGTCACATTGCCTTTTATAAATACTAATTCAGTGACCTACCTAGGCGGTTAACCAGCCAGTGCACCAAAATTTCAGTGACTCATTTCAGCAACAGTTTGAACACTCCCTTGTTGTTAATCCTTGCTCATGAATTATGGGTGAATGAGTTCGTGCAGTTAACATGCTGGTACCCTGTCCTGCTTGATGACAACCTGTCAAGAAAAACTGTTCAGTGGGCATCAATCGTCATTTGAACCGACCCCATCAGTTCCGCGCACAATTACTATGGTGAGTCCACACCAAAGGTGGCAAACACTGGAATGGGAATTTGTTACCATTAGAACACATCATCAGAGCAAGTTTCATTGACAACCTCTGTTTCTGAACCCCAGACATGGTGTGCGAGATCAATATGTTTTATCTACTACACCAGCACACGCTCGATTCAAGTGAATTATAATATCTGAACAGTTGAGCATACTGAGTGAGTTATCAGCAACACTATATACACATTATACAATACTATATACACAGATACTATATATATATATATATATATATATAATGTCTCGAAGAGCCTGCCAAACCAGGTTGCTCAGTGGTTAGAGATCTGACCGACAGTCTCCTGGCACCCCAGTCTGGAGGTCGGAACTTGTGTGGCAACTTGTCCTACAAAAATGGTAATGCGCCTGCATTTCCCGGCAAACACGGCTGCCTTGCGGCAGGCTTTTGAGCCAAAGGTTTGTGTCGAGGATCTTAATCGTCATCTTGTCTAGGTCTGGCTGCCCTGTCGGTATCCCATCCCATGCACAACCATGATACCGAAAAACTAACAATACTCTCATGCCACGTCAGCTGTCACGTGGTGTCAACAGACCGGTCGCCTTGCTTGATGCATGCAACAAAGTGGGTAAGCGAAAGTTGCTACCACTGATACCACCCTTCTTCCACTTTCACGTATTCCCTATTCTAACCCAACCCAACACAATTTGAATAATCTATCCTCAGGTCTCAACCCTAGAAATAACTGCTGTGTTCGCCCCGCATCTTGCTCAGCTGCAGCTTCTGTGCGTCTGACATTAATAACGACCAGAAACACTTCGAGCCTGACTTTCAACCCCAAAAGCCGGTCTATCTAGCTGCCTTTATTGCTCGCAAATTGAAGGAAGGAGGACAACAAGCGACGGTTCATTTGTTAACGACTGTGAAAAATCTCTAGCAAGTGAGGTCCACCACTCGCGTTTTATTGTGTCTCAAAAGGACTATAGCTCTGAATCGGGAGATGACGGTTTCTATTACGCTCTAAGGCTGAAAGCTTAGACATCGTTGTGGTTTGTCTTCTGATGCTTTTCAGTTCTACACAGGATGTTTTCACCTCGCTTAGCCATTGAGAAAATACTGGGTCCAGAATTCAAACAAATCCTATCAGAACCAGCTCCTCGTACGAGTATCGGTTGATCAGATGTCGGATATTAATGGCTTTTGGGAACAGATATCCTAGGCCAAACTTCTGTTCACAATGCAACCCAGTCAATCTCATCCAAGTTCTAGATCTCTGATAGGAACGTGACTTTACTGAAGGCTTGTTGATGGAATTCTCCTGGTCGTAACCACAAGTCAACTCAACAGGCCATCACGACGCCAAGTGAAACTGAGTATTCGCGCAGAGCTGGATGTTTGGTGGGCCCGAAAGGCCGAAGTTATGGAAGATGTGGAAAACGATGGAGATTTCCGCATATTTTCCCATCTGATTTATTAAACTGATCCTTGAAAATATCAGGGAATGAAATGGCTGTCTGATATCCATAAAAGGAGTTGTTTAGACAGTTGGGCACAGTACTTTGAACGGCACTTGAGCTGACACCTGCAACTTATAATCCAAACGGCCGGATCTCAACAAAAAATGGACTATGGACATATAATCCCTTCAGCATCAGAGGTGTCCGAGTATACCCCTACTTAAGCATCATCGTGCTGCTGGTCCTGACGAGCTTCCGCCTGATCAGTTCAAGGGTAGAGTTGAATTCCTCAGCCATTGCCTGTCCAGCCTATTTATGTGTGTCTGAGAGAAAGAAACCGTTCCAGATAACTGGGGTGAGTCGATAATGGTGCCCAATTTCAAAAAGAGTAATAGCAGTGAATGTAGTAACCACAGGGGTGTAAGGTTGACTCCGGTTGTAACAAGGCTTCTGACGCCACTGATTCTTCCTCACCGTACGGCGGCACGCGAATCCTTGACCCGTGAGAATCAAGCGGGATTTCTACCGTGTAGAGGTTGGGTCGACCACATCTTCACACTCCGTCAGGTGTTAAAGCAACGCCACATGCACAGATGACCCACAATCTTGGTGTTCCTCGACTTCCAGGGTGCATTCGATTCCGTCGATCGGTCCGTGCTGTTAACTACGCTTGCTCAACAGGCCCCCAGACATGATTGGATCCCTGTATTCACATACTTCTGGGCGTGTGATAGTGTATGGTGAGCCTTCAAAAAGCCTCCCTACAAAAAAAGATGTCTGCCAAGGATATTCACTCTCCGTTTTTGTTCGTTTTTTTCATTGATGAAATGATGAGGAGCTTCTAAACCCCAGTGTTCATATCTTTGCTGGCCAGAACATTGTCAATCTGGAGTGCGCATGTGACATCGCCCTCATGTTCGAAAAATGGGGCGAAGCACAAGCTGACTGACCGCCATCATACCATCTTTCGGCATGTGCCTTGCACCTTCAAAGTGCAAAGTCCTGAT
This sequence comes from Opisthorchis felineus, assembly GCA_004794785.1. NCBI lineage: Eukaryota > Metazoa > Platyhelminthes > Trematoda > Opisthorchiida > Opisthorchiidae > Opisthorchis > Opisthorchis felineus. The sequence goes on along the minus strand of SJOL01006353.1, from coordinate 77,669 downwards.
TCAGAACGTCCAGTCACCGAACATGCCCCTCACAATTCCAGAAGAATCACTGGAGGCTCTGGAGAATTTTACATACCTCGGTAGTTGTATTAACTCTGACGGAAGTGTTTCTGGTGAAGTTGATGCACGAACCTTAAAGGCCAGAACCACGATTGCTAATTTGCGTCAGTTATGGCATCAAAAAGGCATTTCACCGAATCTCAATGGCTTCGTGGACCAGGCTACAGTAAGGGCCGTGTTACTGTGTGGTCGCCAGACACCTCCCTGCTGACAGTTGATATGGGGCGATTTCAGGTTTTGACCACTGACGCCTCAGAAACGTTGCTGGTGTCAGATGACGTCAGCGAACTTGTACCGAGGTAATTAGAAAGCGGGCATTTGTTTGTGCGTCAGGTACTTCAATCGTGGAAAAAATCCAGCACCGTCAACTACGGTTGCTCGGCCATGTGCATCGCACGCCGAAACACCGCCTACTGAGACCAGTGTTATTCCCCGTGCCTCATTCAGAATAGCGGAAACTGCCAGAAGGGGAACGTATGACTTGAAGTGTATGAAGGAGATTACGAAGAGTTTTGGCATTTTGGTGTGGTCCCAGAATGGGGTCCTCGTCAGCCCCTGTGCTTGGCTGGAGATATTGCATGAAATGGCGGCTAACTGATGTCAGTGGCGTTCGTGCTGTCATCTTCCTTCCAGATTATCTACTTGAGCGCTTGAAGGCGTAGACACCCCAGAATGCTTGTAATAAACCAGCATCAGGTCTTCTCTCTCACCCCCTCTTTTCTCTTGTTTTCACTCTAAGGCCTTAAACATAGTAACATAGACCTCGTGGTTGTATTGCAGTAAAGCATCACTCTCAACAATGATGTTGCTGTTTCTGATGATAAGTATTGCTGCGAATTATCTGAGGAATACACAAGACAGGCAATACTGTTTTGCTGTCTATTCCGGCGACGCTTCCCAGCATATTCGAGCAGTTGAAGAAATCCCGGGTTTCAATACAAAGCGTGAAAAAAACATAAAGCAAACTGTTTCTAAGCCGGTGTACATGGATCAAACAGTTTCCAGGACACTGTCCAAAGATCCTGAGGTAATGCTGAATCAATCCCACTGCTAACGTGCTGTTTTTTTGCGTGCAAACTTGACACAATCAAAGGTGTTGCTCAGGAACTTGAAAGAAAGCCAGTTCAAGTGCTCTGCACATTAAAGAACCCAACATTGACTGAGCGAACCCAATCTGAGAACTACGTAAAACTGATTATCTCCAGTCGATTAGGTGCAAGGAGGGCGAAACTTTCAAGTCAATCAGATCCAGTCACTCCCAATGCTGAATTTCCAAATGACCAGGAGCAGTATGCTCACAAGTATTCTTCTTTGGTATTGGATGCCACTAAACTAGAAGTGCTATCATCAGACTCCATTTTGCTTGTCTTCGTCGCTCTTATGAATTCTTGGTTTAAAAGTTCAGATTAAAAATCCATGTGGTCGGCTTTCCTGTCTGATGTTGTCTCCAGATAGGCATGTGGAACAACTTAAACCTATTTTAGTGAACTCTGTTAGGAATGTTCCAACTTTGAACCAGGGTTCCAGCGAGTAGAGACAGCAACATTAGTATCTTGAAACCCCAGAAAAGTGTTGGGTAGCAATCATAAATGAAATGGACTGCATCACAAATATGGCGGAAATACCAGCCGATGGGCCAAAGTTCGACAGAATAGAGGCAGAAGGAGATGCCCCGGCTTGAACAGTCAGTGTCCAGTCAGTCCAGTGTCGCCTAAAACAGAAGCGAATTACTCAAGTAGTTGTGTTTGAACGTTTGCATCCGACTGGAACCGTCATTCTACTACTCTACGGCCTACCGGAGGTGCATTATAACAATTTATCAGTGGAATCGATATTAAACGATGAAGAGCTGTTGAGGTGTTAACTGAAAGGATAACTTGGGGCTAAAAGTTTCCTCAGATTTGTTTCTTTTGCCAAGTTGGAATCGGTTTAAGACGGTACCGCTGGGTCTACAGGAACACTGATATGAGATTTGGTAAGCCGCAAGTCCGTCTCGCATCAGTGGCCGGCTAATAATTATGGAAGGTGAGTAAACAAAACAGCTTTCGTTTAACGCAGTAGATGGTTTTTCATGTCATCTACAGCGTAGCAGCAACAAACAATCAGAAGCTCGCTTAGTATGAACTGGCTGTACTTCCTTGGGGAGGATGGAATACTGAATCTCCTTATTCATTTGTTCTGGGCAATAAAGAACGATTTCTTCCCTTAACCGAAGTAGTTCCGCAGGGCGAGAAAGGTGGTATTCATGACTTGGTGATGACGGGAGGTTAACACTGGTACTTCGGCTATACGAACATTCTTCGGGTTCTAAACCTGGTAACTCTCCGAAGTAGACCATCAAAGATTCAGCTGAGATGGCTTGAGTCTCCTGTCAAAACAAAATTCGTGTGCAAATGTGTCGAGTGTGGGATCAAGCAGAACATAAGGTTAATGGAAGCTCGTTGAGTGCACCTACCTGATAAGCCCAAAGAAGAGTAAGACCGGTTATGGGCTGTCGGAGAGTATTCAGGAACTTGATTGGTATTATGTAGCATTTAAATAAATGTCCGTAAAAATAGAAAAATGATGTCAAATGGACCGGTATAAAGATAAAGACAGTAATATCGGGAAGGGACAAATCAGTTATACTACAAGACCTTAACTCGGTATTGAGGTTCGAAGCTGTGTACGACGTAAAGAAATAGATTTGCATTGTGAACTGATGGCCTGCACGGAAATATGGATTTATGCATAAATATAAACAGGGCACGCTTCAATACCAAATGCTAGGCAAAAATCATTCGGAACAATTACGTTTATTTCTCTGGGAAAGACACGATTAGTTATTTGGACTACTACTCAAACATCTTTTCACACTCAACTAATTTAGCATGGCGGACTGCGTGCTTGCAAGGGCTACTGCAGACAAATGTTTGTTGAAGTAAAAACAAAGCATACCAACTCCACTGAAACATGATTTAATCCCATATTTTCGCTTGCTGTTATAAGATTGGAGGAAACTGGATATTTTCATCAAAAATAACCTTCAGTATGTAGGGTGGACGAAAACTTAGGTCGTCTAGACTGAGAAGAATCCTTTCGAGTGGTTTTACTGTGAAACACCCATTCATTAATCACCAAAATGTCTCAACTATCTCACAGTAAGGCCACAAGCCATTCTCCTACCGCTAATAGGCGACTATTATATCTATTACCAACAAGCATCCAGGATTCGACTACAAGCTTGCCTTGTTTACTAACGCGCCATTTTTTGTTAAAAAGCGGTAGTTTCTGATCAATACATGTGGCGAATACCTATTACGGTAACTTTTCGGGTATTACTGATTGATTACATGACCACACTCATTTTTGCCCGCTTTTATGCATCTGGTTCACAGTGATATCCTTTTGGCGATTACTGTAAAACTCTAATTTAATAGTGATAAGCCTTTCTCAATCTTCTTGAGCTGGTATATTACGAGAATAGTCACTCGGTTTTCCCCACGAGCTTGTTTCCTGTACGTGGAATGCACTGCTGGGCCATAAAAGTACGTCATCATCCACCGTCGCACCAAGAGTTTCGTCCAAATTTTAGGCCATTTCGGTGGCTTTCGGAACTGTCTAGTATGGCGGTTATGAAATTCGATGCACATCGGAGTCTGGTTTAAATTCCTCTACAGGAAAACTAGCTCGGATTTAAAACTGTGTCAGATAGCTCATCCAAGAATTGCGTAATGCCACATTGTCCACCGATTGTATGAATATCCCAGAATATGGACGGAGGTGACTTACTACCCTGAGGCTAGGCGTGACGACTCTGCTATTGGGTATCGACCGCGGCAAGCCAAGTAGATGGCAACAGCTCTGCGCGAGGACCGGCTGATCCTACCTTCAAAACACCACAATTGGATGATTAGAAGTGTCTCTAAGGGCGCAAATCGTGTGCTTAGGCTCAATTTGCCTGCAGATATCTCCAATGAACCCCTTACAGCCCCATGAAGACGGTACTTTATCAGTGAGGAAACAACCGATTTTTCAGGCAGCTAAAATAACTCATCTGCCTAAAAAATACCTTGAACTGTCGATTGTTTTTACGTGTCTTTAAGGTTGAATGAAGTTCTATTGTTATCGTGACAGATTTCAACCACATCATGTTACAGTGTTCCCAAAAACCCTTCTGCAGCACTCTTCAAAATGAAAAAGCACTAATATTTTAAGCCTACACAAATACAGTGTAAAGAGCAGTGCCTGTTTAGGACGGTACAGCTCATAGGTCTGGGTCACAACTGTTTAGCACCATCAACTCCATTCCTTTTCCATTCTTTTTTAAACGTCACCTCCATAGTTCACCTGTTTCTTATTCTTTCTATTGGTGTACGTAGGGTGGTGTGTCCAGTTACGACGTCCAGATGTAATTATGAATCGGATTGGACCATCTTTTCAGATGTTGCCAAGATCGTTCCTCCTTCTTATGTTTTCAAATGGTAAAAAGTTATGTCCTAACCCATTTCAAGTAAGTATGATCTAAAACCTGGTTTACCCGTCTTTTGTGGTTGAGTATGCTTGTCTTATAGGGCGCACTGATGTCGGCTACCTCTGTATTATCCTATCCAACAACCTCGATTAATCGCTCACTGTCAAACTGATTTTGATACAGACCAATGGCTACCTAATACCGTTTATTTAATGAGAGCGCCATATTTCCCCTTACTTGTAAATTCACTATTACATGCGTTATCTTCCAGTGAAATAACTATTCCTTTGTCATACTTCCTGTTCTTTGGGCAAAAGTTACCGTCTTATAGAGCGGTCAGTGAAACTCTTACTGAAGTAGAATGTAAAAGTGTTGGCCAATTTTTAGTAGACGGGCGCAGACATAAGATATGAATATCTTATGATATTATTACCCAGAAAATCTTATCGGATGGTCGAAACCGTCCTTATTCCTTTTTATCTTAGGTCATTTCCACCTCCTGCGCGCGGTCCAAGTTCGAGCCCTTACTGAAGAGAATCATCGCATACCTAGATTCTGCACGTTCCTACATGGCTTGGAATCCTAAACTATGCTTATTTCCGAACGTGCTTTTGTTGCTCTTTCCTGTATACTTTTTCACTCCCAAACCACATATTCACTAATGAAACTATTGAATATTTCCCTTCTACCCGCTACAGGTCGACACGCCTATATTTCATTTATTGGAGTGTTTTAGACTGAAATTCTGAGGAACACAGTGCATCAGATTCACCTCTGCCCGAACTCGTCACCGGTTGACAACTTGCAACTCTCTAGGGATAGCACAGTAGAGCGCAGCCTCATAAGATTGATCATCAGTAGATAAGTTCGCACATATAGAGGGTACAATGCCACCACCTGCCATTTGGTTAACTGCCTGAGTTTACTACATCCTTGATTGACAACTTTTCAGAATGTGAGCACTTTTCCAATTTTCGAAATTTGCAATCGTTCATGATCTGCAGTGCTCTGTGCTCTTTTACCACAACAACAAAAAACGTTTTTCCACGGAGCTATTAGTCTTTTTGGGAGGGGATGAAGTACGTTCATTTCTTAGTATCCAACTGAACTCCAGTATTTTGTTCGCATCCTGAATGGATAACAGTTCACAGCTGCAGTTCCAGGACAGACCACTTAATATCGTTACTATTTCCGAACACTCTAACATAAAAATGCCACTAAAAGTTAGACATTCAACTACTTCAATAAATTTCCTCCAATTAGACTGTTTCTGTGAGAAACGAAAATTCACCCAAGCTATAAGACGCTCAAAGTCCTTCCAGAAATTACCCTAGTCATTTTCATTATTTTTCTTTGATCGTTTTGCCTGGTTCGTTTCAGTAAACCGCACATTCGTACATCCGGTGATCTCCGTGTGACAAAGTGATGACTTTAGGTGATGAAAGAGGTACAGTTTTCCAAATACAGCATTTCTCACTCTATTCCACTTAGTTCATGCTGGAATGGTCGTTAGAGTCGGGAGCCAAACGGTGTATGCAATACGGCAAAAATCTGTTGTATTTTATCAAAGAAAACTAACATACGTTCACTTTCAAAGGTGAGCATGCAGTAAAATCTAACCATCTTAGGTCTTACAGGAGTGTTTGCTCAGAATGCACCAATAGCAACTCGTCCAACAAAATTAGGTCAAATGGTCAATTATGATAGTTGGAATAATCAGCTTATCGCTTATTCGTGAGAATTTGTTGAAAACGCTCCACAAAAAGAATAAGGAAGATTGTTGTACTGAAAAAGTCAAAGTGAATCGCGCGTAAAACCATCTACAAGGACAGCAGTCGTCGACGCCAGAGAATGTAATTTTTAAAGAGAAGCAATTCTTCGAACGCCAGTTTAGCTTTCTTTAGCCTGTGTACCAAAACAAACATACGCTCCGGGCTTCTGCTAACAAAAGCACATGGATTTTTTTCTTAGGAATACTTCGTCAGATTATTATCCAGTGTTTTGTGGAATTAACACTTGTTCGATTCATCTAAAACGAGCCGACTTTCAGGTGTGTGTAGAGAGCAGTAGGAAGAGTCCTCACCCGCCCACCATATCCGGGATAAGTGATTTGAAATCGAAAACAGCTCTGGAGTTACTGCGACCATAGTAGTTGAGCTGTACCACGGATTTTCACCCGAGAGACTTCAGGAGCATACTTCATTGAAAACAAAACCAGTCAAAAAAGTGTGCACCGGCCAGTAATTAAACAAGTCAAAAGAAAAACGTCTGGGTGGAGTCAACGTCACCAGTGTTAGTATTCTGCTAGTATTCTGCTAGTAATCATGAATCTGCATATTACAGTTGGAGATGTAGTGCATACAAAACTCGTCACCTAAAAGAAAAAGCAAACGCACAGAGTATGCGCCAAGTCCCTTCGTTGGCAATCGTAGGTCAGGAGGGACGTACTCAACTCATGACAGCGTTGTTTGTAAGCTGAACGGCAATAACCGCACCGTTGTACCTCCCGCAAGTTTTCAAACTCTTCTTCAGTAAAGGATTAGGGTGCCAATAAGAACACAAGATGGTCATGAAGGTCCATGCAGTCATTTAGCAGATGCAAAATCTAACCAAAACAAGCAAGCGCAACCCAGAGTCAAAGACTTTGTGCATCTCAAGGACAGATCGCTGATATGAAGATACCTGACAGAGTCCTTTTTGAGCTCATTATAGATAAATAGTTTCTATCCAGCTCCAATCGAAAACTTAAAAGTGATGCATGGTATATCTCACACATTTTGGAGAACATCAGACCCTTCGGAAATCACGAAGCGTCAGCGTCGTCAGCTTACACTATGCACTCTGATTAAATCGTAGCTGTATGTCATTCACGAAAACAATCAGAGTACCTAAGCCCCAGGACCGAACCTCGCGGATGGCCACTGTAGACAATACGCTTAAATCTTGCGTCCTGAGAGAAAGTGGGTAAGCCACCTTATCTCACGAACGCCAACGTAGATTAGCCATGTCAGAAGCCTAGCGAAAGTCAACCTGGACAGCCTTGGGTCCTCCTCCCTGATGAACTTCCTAGGTCCGTTTCTCGAGGGCCAGAAGCGTTTCTGATATATAAAACAAAAATAATGCTAGTGGGTAGATATGTTATGGGGACGTATTATTCACCACTTTTGTGCACATAATTGTTTATGTATCTTCGGTCGTTAGGCTGATGATCTATGTTAAGTGAAAGACAAAAAATTTGAGTAATCGGAGGCAACGAGATGAGACGTCTTTAAAGAATGTGAGGATGAAACTCATCCTGACCTGCAGAAAAATGCGGATTCAGATTACTTGGTAAGATGTTGTTATTGATTGTGTCCAGTAATTTGTTGGGCCACATTGTGCTACACGCAAAACCTCAAAACTCGAATTGTCCAAATAAAAGTTCAGCAAGAATTGTGGTACCTTTATTACAAAATGATGAAATGGTACAAGCCCCAAATCATGGAGTAATGCCGGCTTCTATACACTGGGTCAAATAACGCGGAGTCAAGTTACACTGAGTAAAAACAAGGTGGCGGCAAGATGGCGAAGCCCACGTGGCTGTATTGAACTAGGTGTGTGATGTAAATATCACAGAGTGGTTTACTTTCAAGTCGAAGAATGAGAAGAGAAGATATGAGCACAAAACCGAAACAACTAAACAAGGAAGCACGCAGTACAGCACAAGAAAAAAGAAAGGAAACAAATACGGCTCCAAATATAAGCATTCGATGGCATCTGCAGCAACCAGAAAGCAATAATTAGCCGTCAACGGTTTATCAAAATACACTGAACCATAGAAAGCTTCAAAAGGCAATATTCATTCTACTAAAATCCGAGTGAGACTTGTACTTCCACCTTTTTAAGGAATATGTATCTGTGAATTTCACAACGTTTTCATCTTAACTCTGATAACATAATTTTGTGATTTTGAAACCAAAACCAGTCAAAGAAAGTAAGTTTTCGCTCTTCAGGAAAACAACTTTCGATTGAACGATTTAATCCTACCAAAGTCCGCTTTATACTTTGCTCAAAGTTTTTCATACTTTACGTCATATCCGGCACAGCCGGATTGCCAATTGGGCGTGAGAAATCTCGCAGGAACTAGCCATGACGTCCCAGTGAACTCTTGAGTCCATTGCTTTATATTTTCCGCACACCTGCATTCAACACTAATTTTCTGATCTTTTCGAGGAACTAACGTACGAAATTCTACAGTATTTTCACACTGTCTAACAAGACAAGCGATTGAATCGACAGGACTTTTATTCGCATTTGCGGTCCAAATTATACAGTCCTGACTGTTGATGATAAGTCTTTTAAAAATTTGTTGACTTTGTCAATCAAAAGTGGATGTTTTGAAAAGGTTACCTACTTATCAACTATGTTGACTGGCGCACGATTTGCATTGAAGAAGCACGAAAACTTAAGCAAATATTCCACTGTTTCGTATAAAATCACCAAAAAGCAGCCCATTTGTCGAATTTCCTAAAAAACTTTTTATCACATGCCAAACTATCTTTAGTATAGTCGAACAGGTGACCAGTCGGCTACTGGTTTTTCCGAAGAGGCTGCTGAATCATTTTACAACAATGTTTGATTGGCTTGCAAACTAACAACGTCCTTGATCATCATTCTCTTCCGCTCCAGAGACTACACCGACAACCTCCACCTAGAGGAGACCAATATACTGGGGGTAAGGTGAGTGTATCCTATTTCCAGGATCCAGGTCAGTACCAAATGTAAAATCTAGAGAATAAAACTGAAAACTGGGATACCATATGCTCAAGCATCACTGCGAAGTCGTTCAATACCAGCTGCTTCTGATGTCTATACAACTTTTATTTTCATTTTCACATTACTCTCCATTCAACGGCCCTCTTCCTGTCTTGGTGTAATTATTCTGGTGTGTCCACACCAAAGCTGGAAAGCACTGGAGGCGCTGTTTGCTATTATTACTGCTCGTCAGTAGTTCATATCCCTACCGGGTTTCGAACTTCGGACATATAACATACAAGGGAAGTGCGTTACAACTACTTCATCATCATAACCTGGACGCGCCTGAGTTGTCACTCCTGAACAAGTGTACTTGTTCAAGCTTAAGGCAATAAGCCGTAGGAAAAAATACATTAGGTCAAGCGCGCAAACAGAGGACCACTGCTTAATCTATGGCATGTAGCTTGCGTTTAGCTCAGTTTTGAACACGAAGAATAAAACTCTTATTATTGCACTACTGAAAACCTTATCGATCTTTCTGGAGTTCACCGGATATTCAGAGTCCGTATTAACTCGTTTCATGTTCTTACCTTACTTTGGATTTTCCTTCGCACTGACTATAAGCTAATGAATTCAGCAACTATGAAACAGTTCAGACAATCCGGTCAGTCTACTGCAAAGGAATCGGAGCACAAAGGGAATTTCATTCCAATGATTATCCGGGCCCGTGAATAAACCTCTCATTGCACATTGGGAATTAGCTTTGGTTGTACGCAGACAAATTAGAGAAAGCTGTTGTCATAAATGTTCAGGGCTCCGCCCCTGTTGCTCATACCGCGAATTTGACAGAGTTGACAAAATGTAACCCTCACCAGCAGCAGCCATGCTGTGGTTTTGTCTCTAACCTGCTCCAAAAACCGGTCAGAAAACCATAAACTGACGTGTTGTATACGGGTCTCGGATCTTGAATATGACTGCACTCTGGTTTCATATCAGGATCCAGTTAGGATGTATGTCATATCGGGCGTATGAGTACAACCAACTTACTTTGCATTTTAACCCCTTAGTTTGGCTCATCCACAAGTGCTTCGTACTTGTAAGGTTTTCCAAATTTCACCAGTGAAGAAGTAAGATTATACGACTGCTCACCTGTTTGGCCAAAAAGGATAGGTTCTCATTAAGTTTCTGAGGTGGTTGTTTTTCAAGCTAAGCTTCTCCTCTGAATTATAAGGCAGCGTATCGGAAATTGAACGTATTTATTCAGTAGTTGCTATGGGAAATTCTGCCTTTGTCGCATATAAAACGATGGTAACGTTTATACCTCTTTGGAACACTACTGTGATTGTGATCTCCTAGGGAATTCGACACTATTTCACTGAAGCTAATTTGCAATCTAACCGCTTTGGTCTCCCGGGTCCCTCACCCACGTGGCCCGATATCATATCACTAGTTGAACTACGAAAGAAACTTTTTAGTCCCTGCTCGATGCGCAAGCATTGCTTCAGGTTACCTAGAAAGGCAACATAAAACGGCATCAGATGGACAAGGAGCAAACTCTGCATGACTGCTGGGTCGACAAAGTGTGAAATGCCCTTGTAAAAAACAGACGCTGTAATGATGAGGCAACTACAGCTCTCAAGTAGCAAATCTAACCACCAAATTAACCAATGCTGCTCTCACGCCAACTAATGAACTGTAATTCGCTGTGGACATAAGCATCGATTTTCTATCAAAATCGTGCTTCTCGTCTTATCCACTCAACTCGGCCCATCTTTTCACCGCAATGTGCTCATCTGTCTGTCAGAATTATTCATACCCTTACGTATCTTTACTTCCTTTCACTTACAATCCAAAGAGCCCGTTCTGTTCTTTAAGGGAGACAGGTCGTTTCAACGTTTCAAAGGAGAATCTATGCTTTATTGGGTCTGGAGTTTGCTTATCGGTAACAGACGGAAAGCGCAGATTGTTTGAGAACCTTGCATTCCTTCAAACTCTGGTTACTAGTTAAAAAGTCGAAGACAAGAGTGCCTATATTAAATGAGGCTTTGTTAAGAGAATTTATGGATTCTCAGTAGATACTCATTGTGATAACTGGTTTCTTGGGCTCCCAAAAAGCAAGCTACGTTAAGGTTCATGCTAACTCTCAATGCCAAAAAAGAGGGATTCCCTACATAAACGAATTATCAACCCGCATTACAAAACTGGAAGCTCTTGGACCTCATTTGACAGTTACTACTGCAAATGTCTTATGGGTAGGAGCTTAGAATCAATCATCAGCACTGACTCATCATCCGATGAAATAGCTGCAGTAATCGGACTTCACTTGCCATTTGACTAGGTTAATTTGGAGTAAGTTTTCTACCAAAAAATAGAGAAAGGGCTGAGCTCAAGAAATACACTCACTTGCAAATCATTATGGTTTTCAAATGATTTGTAAATGAGTGTATTTCTCGAAATCAGTCCAATTCGGGTTCAAGTAGAACATAAAGTTGACGGAAATCCGGGGACTGCGCCTACCTGATGAGCCCCAAGAAGGGCGAAACCGGTGGTGGGCTGTCGACAAGTTTTCAGCAGCCTTGTGAGTAGTTTCCTTCATGAAAGGACTGAGCTCTTTAATGATGTCACCTGCGACGAATAACTTTCTCAGTTGTTTGGATTACATCGCGCAGTCATGCCTGTGGTGTATCTGTTGGCCTTATGTGGATGATACTCCTGCAATTATTCAGCGTCCTTTACAATTTCTGAGCAATTTATGCACTGGCTTTCCTCTAATATGTGATACAGCTGACTGCCCTCCGAAGAGTTCGGCATGATTGTTCTACTTGATCCATCCATTTAAAGGTGGTAGTTGTGTGAGACATAGATGAGCAGGATTTTTCTGCTCAAATGAAAACATGGCTTAGTTGGTACAAATAAGATGTGAAAAATTTGGCCTTTCATTGTGCATTATATATATATATATATATATATATATATATATATCGCAGCACAGAGACTTCCAGTTAACATATCTGCTATCTAATCGCTCATGAAAGGGGGCACTAGAAAAAATATTTCGGTTCGACTGATTGGACCACTTTTGCTTCGATTCTGTTGTGCATATTGCGTCCAATAAACTGATTTAGGTAACCATTCTCTCTCAGAGTGTTTCTGATGGCATCCAGCGTGCCACCTGAGGGGTTAAACTATGAAAGTTTGTACACTGACCATTCCGGGCTGCCTTGTTGTACACGATTCTCTGAATATAGACATCGGTTCCTCTGGTCAGGGAGAGTAGCTGATTGTTTGCTCCTCTTTCCACGGTAAAATCGATTGTTGTGATAGAGATATTTGACATGCTCAGGACCCCATCTAAAGCGCAGCTAAAATGCCTAATGTTCATCGCTTTTCTGAAGGTAGCACAAACCAGGCCATATCTCTCATAAAACCCAGATATTTAGCTGTGGTAGATGACCTTTGCCCCAACAGGCGCGCACATTTTCCTACTTCACGTCTCCCTTATAGTAAACTGTTCACTTTTACTTCTAACCCTATAGTTAATATGTACCGGCCAAGAGATGAGTGAGTGAGCACACACGTTCGCCCAGTGGCCCACTTGTGAAAAACAATATGCCAAATCCTCTTTTGAGAGCGCGATGAACCACAACTCAAACAAGACATACATTAGGATGCTCAAAATGCACATCTAAAAAATGCTGGGCATAAACTCGATTTTTTCTGCCTGGATCTGATATCGGTCTGGGGTCCCAAAGTTTTGAGATGAAAATACTCTGTACTAATCAGGGACCTAAATCAACTCTGAATAATTCGCTCTGGGTTTTGCAGTTTTGTGTACGTGGGGCAAACCAACAAACGAAAGAAAGTGTGCTTATCTGTGCATCAGACAAATCTAGGTTTTCTATGTCAGAATTTCGCACAATTTAACGAATTAGAAGGATTCGGTCGTTCCATGCACACTCTGATAAAAGGTTGTAAAATATTGTGCTACTGACGAGAATAGAACAGAAATACATCCAGAATAATGTTTTTTCTGAATTTCTGACAGTTTACACAACACGGTGGTTACCTTGATCACAGAGATGATCTGTACCCACTACTAGTAATCTAGAATAAATTTACGCCAGCAAAAGTGGATCTGACGTTGCTAAATGACTAGTTGAGAGTGGTCGTGTGTTTTACTTGAAAGAGTCTGTCAAATTCTTAAGCTCATATTGAGCCTGAGTTAGGCGTCAACAAGCGGATGGCTGGATGCTCATTTTCGGGAGTCGTTCGGAGTCATTTTCGGGCAAATCAAATTTGCGGATTTCGCTCGAAAGCTAGCGTCATGTCTTTGTATCTCCTACCCTGGGGGAACGCTGCGTCAAACTGAATAATAGAAGTAATTGTGGATTTTGCTGCAAATCAACCAGGTCACTTCGAATGTCAAAGCTTTCTAGACCGGAAATCTTACTGCGATTCCCCTACTAATGAACTCTCTGGACTACAGTTGTTCCTTTCTGGACGGTGCCTACTGAAAGAGGTCTATTTTGACGGGTGGTCCATCCTAAGGGTAGACAGTCCGAATGTTATACCTTGAATGCTGTCAGGCCTTGTTAATCTACTGTTAAACAGAGCTCTGATAAATCCGTGCAAAGCAAAAGTACGGAATGAATCGTGGATACTCTACTGTGCTATTAAATTTTCTCACATAAATGTTACACTGAGTTCAAACAGGAGAATAGTGTAACAAAAAAACAGAAAAATAGAATGTGATCCCTGAGGTTTCTGGAATGACTGTAATATTCTTCTCCAAAAAGTTTTTCCATTCTCCCTACCTGACGAGTCAGATATTACGGCGGACGATTCGGGTGCATCTGAGGTTAATTTTTGCTTTGTCTTTTGAATGACTCACTTATTGTGAGGACTTAGTACCACATATGCAAAACGCAATAATCGAGTGAAATATATTCACTAAAATATGCAGATTCTGAGCCAAAATTATTGTTCTCAGTGAATGCTTGCTACAAGAAATAAGCACGAATCTGGGAATGAAACTGCCTCGTCGACCACCGAAGACTGGCCCACTCAGGTCTACATTAGAGTCCACAACAGGCGAGAAAAACGAGACACTCAAGATATTGTGAGAGTCTGAGAACGGTATCTACGTGGCGTGAGGTATACTCACAAAAGTGTGCCCTACTTTTTAACTACTCATATGAATTTAGATGTGCTAACCAATCTCTGTGTACGATTACTACTTTAGCGATGCTAAGACAGAGCGTTAAAAGCCTTGCAACGTCCAATGCGATGTTCGGGCGGCTATTTCACTCTAGAACCAGATAAAAGATGTGAGAGATAGATTCACTTCATCCGTTAACTACAAAGCAGTTCCTCTCACTCTATGTATAGGGAAACAGTGGTGGTGCAAATTCTGGCCAGACAGCGGCTCACTTGTGTTCCGATCAGAGACAGCGGGAATGAACCCAAACTTACACAACGTCTTGAGACAAAATAATTTGTTGGAAAAACTTTTACAACCGATAAGATATACGACATGGCAATGTTTGAATTCGATAAAGAGCGATGAAGAATTTGCCGAGTAAATCATTTCATGTTCTCAATTTCAGAACTTACATCAAAAAATAAACAACGCCCTTTGGTTTCTCATAGACGAGCATAAAGATGAGTACATACAGAGAAAGCCGTGGACTGCTAAGCTAAAGCTAAATTCTATCATTTTAGCAGTCCATATTGGCCAAACAATTCATAACTTTAATCAGTGTATAAGTGAACGCAGGTTGAGTTAAAATGCTTCAAAAAATTTGCTGTGATCGCGTTTGACTTACGAAAGATAAACGCATTAAGGCAATTTGCAGAAAGCGCTTTTCTAATCTAAAATACACTGAACCAAAGAACTTTTAAATTAACTGAGTTGACCACTACTACCTTCGCCTTTACAGTTATGTGATTTGAATGGACACTACCGAACACATGTTTGTCATCCCATCTGTTATTAATTTTTCATTAGAATCATGAAAAGTTAGCATTTGCAACAGTATTTAGTTCATCTTAATAAATTCCCAAAAATTTACCGGCAAAACTTCTCTTGAAATATGAAAATGGTTTCTGTGAGAGTGATGATAGTCACAGGCATTGAATATTTTCGTGAAAAACGCACCTTCCAAAATAAGACCACAGAGCGGGAACGGTTCGATAAACAACTTGAATTTCATGAATTGGCCTGAAAAACTACTCTGACGTGACTAGTTATCCAAAGCATACTAAAATTACCTAGAATTTCTTGGTGACTCGAACGTCAAACTGAATTTAATAAACATCACAAATTCAAAAACAAAAGTAAATGGCTCGTTCCGATAAGTGTGTCCATTGTCGTGCAGGTAAGTTGCAAAAAGCGTTTCACATTAGCAGAGCTCACCAAAATAAGTGGCATGATAAATTCACTCAGGCCTGCCAACAAACACCGTCTCCCTTCGATGTTCCTCAATATTTGAAATCGTCCACCAGATCAACTTCAACCTAGGTGCAAATTTATTGGTGCTGCCCACCTGTTTGCTTAACATAGGCGCGGCGGATTGTACTTAGCCAAATGCAGTCAGTAAATTTAGGGAAGTAAAGTTTACTCCTGGGTGTGTTTATCCATCACTAAACAGTGAAAAATCAATGGGGAAATTGATGCTGTGAGTGTAAAATTGAGTGCATGCAAACAATTAGCGATAGGGTAAACACTGCCAAAATCGTACATCTGAAATGTAGATCTCCTTGACTGGCGCATGCGAATCCTCAGTTCATTTTTCCGTACACCATACAAAAAGCTATCCCCACGTCCCGAAGCGCAAAATGTTGCGTGATGCGAAGAATTCAGTCCAGTCCTAGTGGCTTTGTTTCTAGAAGTGTATATTTCTGTTGTTTGAAGGCTACTCAATACATCTGTGCTGACAGCACACCAAATCAAAAACACGAAGCACATTCGATCCTGTCGACTCGTTGTCTTTATAACTTAATCACGGATGGCATTTTGTTACATTATGATTTCAAAACACCCAAGGTTATGATAAAAACAGTTAATAAGAATAGGAAAACCTCAAGCAGGAAGTTAGTAAGGATGGATTTTCGCGCGACTGGTCATAAAATACGATGTAGGTTAACCGATAAATACCTACGATTTCCCTCCTTGCTAATATCTGTTATCCTGGCGACATCCTTTCAGTTTGAGCCACGGGAAACCGGTATATCTCTCAGGAGGACTGCCCGTTTAAACCTGTTTTATCTTCTTCGCAGATAGAATTTATTCCGTTCACCCCTTCGTCGTTGATCTTCGTTGATCTTTAAATAATCTCATCGGAGATTTGATGCACGTCTCAAAGGCAATTAAGTTAGGTGGTCAGCGGGATACAATTTTTCATCCTTGGAATACTTCGCGTCTTCGGGTTAGTCCCTAAGGGCCTATTTCAACGGTACGTCTCTCCCTTGAGGAAGCGGGTGCCCTCAAGATGTTTTCGGTGTCCTCTTCTAAGGATCAAACCGTTTTATTGACGATTGACCTAGTTTTGTTGAGTGTATCTGTCGAAAATTTTACTTTTTGACTTACAAAGGCTCTAGTGTAATTTTAAACGAACATTTTACAACAATGCCCAGGTTGTAACCAAAGCAACTTAAAAAAACATTGCGTACTAGACTGATTCAGACAAACAGCCTCATAAAATATTCATATTGTGAGGGCTTGTACTGAAGAATAAGACTTACAATCCGGAAGCAACCACAGGATGTACGTTTCGTCTCCAAATGGATTGTGACAATGAGAAGAAATTAAATCATCTTGACTGCAAGCCTTACTATTGACGTTATATTTACTGCTCTCCTGCAGTGTGCAGCTCTGTTCACTGAGAACGAAAGTTTGACCGAAGTGTCTAACACAAGCGTACGTTTTGTCTGTGCATTTGGCCAACATGATATTCAGTTTCGTGCGTAGTAGTGTTATTCCTGAATACCTAAGCACACATATCATGGACCTAGGAAAATTACACACTGTCACACTTTCAGCCATCAGGACTGACCAAAATGACTGTTCTATGAACCAAACCTTTGTCATTGTTCAGCGTAGTTAACAAGCCGTCGTACAAATTTCTCAAAGCCCATTTTACAAAGATGTGAGAGTGAGACCATTGCTTCGTCACGAGTATTGGTATAAGCAGACATCCTGTATACGAATTTCCGGTAAAATATAGGTGGTTGATCCTACACGTCTGTTTCTTATTGGGACTCACCAGAACTGGTTCAGATCACCCGGTGAGTGCTCTCAAAGTTCACGTCCTCATGCATCCGCTAAAGTATAGCCTAAACAATACAAACCATTAAATTCACATGCTGCAGGCATACAATTGAGGCCGCAGTCGTTTTTTGCTGGTGACTTTGAAAAGTTAGAAATTTTACTATTAATTTGGCTCTTATCAGACTCTGACGCTTTAACACACACTTGCAAACCGTTTTCCCATATTGTAGCTCAGAAATATGTTTGTCCAATTAGTTCCATCAAGTGAACAAGATTTCGTACTGACTAGGACAAACTAGAGCTTCAGCTTCATAAAAAGTTCTGTGCGGTAATTCTAAAAATGCAAGGGAACGGTTGAAATAAATTGATAAAAGTATTTATAGCATGTCTCAATAGGGCTGTCTTCTCCTTGTGAGCTCCATGCACTAATATTTGGCAGCTTTATGGGGAAGCATAATTACAAACAAGGGAGGCTATCTTGTCACTATTCATTACGTCCAAATTTTCAACGTGTTTGACTTATTTGTTGATCCGTTCGCTTCTTAGGAGGGTGTCGTTACCCCAGGTTGTGCGGTTGACCGTCAACCCAGCGGTCACGACGCGCAGGTACGATTAGAGCCGGTTGATCTGTGACTGCTGCCGTGTTTGCACTGGAAGTAATGGACTGGTCACCCACAAGCGGACACAGGGATGCGTAGGTTAAAGTTTATCAGAAATGTCTTAGCTTTCTGGGATACTCAGGTAACTAGACGTGTGGTGGAGCTACGAATGAAATTCTGTGACCATTACCCTATAAATAGTGGGCGTTCAATCCCTAATCCACCGAAAGATTATATGTGTCAAGTCTGAAACTGTGTTAGAAGTGACTTTTATATGAAGTGTATTATTTCACACCATGACCAACTACAGAACTTCATGAGGGTGTAATCTTGGTTCTGCTTATTAGTATTACAAGCCCCCAGTCCACCCGACAGGAGCACTATTAGGTTAGATCGCGTGTTCTCATTCGTATCTGCAAAGCTGCGAGTTATTCCTTTGAAAATCCTGGACTAAAAGGCCTACAAATTTGCCTTATTGACTCTTTTTACATAGGCTAGCATTAGCTTGCCATGTATAAATGGCCAGGAATTCCAGTGCTTGGTACATATAGGAACATACTGTGTGTCTCAACTTTTTAGTTGTCCCCAACTCCATAACCTATGGAAGTGGTTCCTCACTGTGAGCCTCTGGTTTGGGTTAACTTTTTATCTGTTGCTGTTTATTGCTAATTCAAGTTCGATGGATCAAATTTTATTGTGTTGTCTTGCTTTCTCCGCTCATCTATTCAACTTATGAACATTTCAGTTGTTTGTAGAAATCGTTGGGAGAGGTTGCCCATGGCAACCGAAACGTCGGGTTATAATATCTTATTCCACTATGACTAAGAATTTTCTTGTTATGCATCACATGACCATCGAGCTTTTTAACAAAATCCGAGCCAAGTTTGGACCGAAACTCCTATTTCCTGTATCCATCTGCAAATGATCCCTCTCTAACACCCTGGGTACTCTAATTTACGACAAGGTGGAGAGCACATGACCTGGGTAGAATGCGCTTATTACTTCGCATTCACTCCCGAGTTTGGTCAGATGCACAGGCCAACCAGAACAAACCTCGCGTGGTTCTGCCCACTCTGGGCTGGGGTTCGTCGGCCTAGTTCGATGTGGCAAGCTGATCAGGAAACGTATGTCAACCCACCATAGTTGGACTTTGATCTGTTCATTGAGCTACGAAACCGGCTTGCAAATGTCTTATCACCAGTGAGGGTAATATCGTCAGTGCATTGTTGCGAAGTGTTTGCAGCCCAAAGGCCTAACTCAGTGAACAAACCGACAAGAAATTATCGACCCATAATTACAGGCTTCTTAAACCAAATGTACAGATTAGCAGATAAGGCGGAAACACAGAAATAAAGTGTGAGTCATTAAACCGTGGTCCAAAAATAGTGTTGTCTTGGTATCAACCAAATGAACCGTTAAGGCCGAATGCAAAAATCCGGTTTTATAGCCTCGTTCTGCCATTTTATTTCACTTGATCAATTACTGATCAAGTTTACTTCTGTTCAGAAGAACCCCTTGGTACCTTACGAGTATGAGTCCCTTCACAGATGCTCGCATTACCAAGCGCGCACACTTGACAACGGAATGATCAGAAGGCAACCAGATGACAAGAAGAAGCAGATTTGCGAACCTCAAGATTTAAACCAATAGCTCACAAACGTTCCCTTCTGAATGCTTTGTACTAAGGAGCTAGAGACATTTGCTTCACGAGAAAAGGAACATCTTCCTGCAAAATTTACCTTGGCAGTAGGTGTCCTCAGAAATTCATTGATGTGCACTCCAGGTCAAGGTCCAGAGCAAGCCCTGTATGTGAAGTCTCCAGGAGCATCTATACCGTCGGAAACTTCTAGCAGTGGCTAAGTAATAAAGAATTCTTTTCACACGGTCCGTTTTATGTTATCGCGTCTCCCTCTGTTCAAATGCTTTGTTTTCGGAAAAACTATAGGGACTTGCTTAGGACACTCAGCCTAGGCTGCCGGTTCACCAATAGATTCGGTGAATTCCAGATAAAGCGAACATAACAGACCTCAAAATACATTCCGCAGTGGCTGGTAAAATCAGTCCTGCAGGAGAAACCGAAGAAAGAACCACTGAACACCGTACGCCAACAGGTCTTTGGTCCGCTCGAAGATGCTCATAAAAAATTTCAGATTCTCATCAGCACTTGCATTTACATTACATTTACATTTCACTGCATTTCGCACGCCGTGACCTGGAATGATGAATGGATGCCAAAATCATATTCAGTTGAAATGGAATGGTATGTAATTGATAAACGATAATTTTAATCGGCTGAAAAAACCTGACGTCCGCATCACGAAGTGGTGCATACGTTTATTTGGGAAAATTCTCCCCTGTCTGCATCTCAAGACTTTTATCTGTACCGCGGATACAGGTTCCTCTCCAACTGCAGGTGGACTGGTAAATACAATGATTAGTTGATCATTATTCCGCGACAGTAGGTTTGCCCTTTTTTATTGCTTAAACTTACGTGTATTTTTTGCCTGTCTGCGGTAGTTCAAGCACAGCCGATCACTTTCAGAGTGATTAACTCTGGGATCAACTTTTTACGAGCTTTCGGGTGCTTTCTAATAAAAACATCCAAATAATTAATCAACCATAATACAGTTATGGTAGTCTGAATCTCTCCATCCAATGTACCTGACGTGTCGATGAGTCTGCCATCGTGAAGTAAAATGCGCGCCAGTAAATATTTGTATTACACCAAACAGAAACTGGTGAAGTACACATTCTGTTCCGTCTAAATGAACTTACAGAAAGTGACACTGAAGTATCCGGATTTCCTTGGGTTACACCGTCGAGCCGACAAGTAAATATGATGTTCCACTGAAGTCCATTAAAACAGGATTAGATTTTCAAGCCACCGCATGTCCATAGCTCTAGTTAAAACATCGCCAAAATAACTTTTGTAAAATGAGAGGGCTTGAATTTCGGTTTCCACACTTCGCTGCAGTCTTTCCATAAATTGGTCTAGCAGAAATCTCCGTAGGTAAATCATCAGGCTGTTCATACCTGGTACTTTGAAAATAAGACATAACTTGTTTGGTATTCGAAAGAATAAGATTCTTGAGGATATGAATGAGTAGAGACTTTAGAAGTGGATGAGTTTCTATGGATTCTCACACCCTTTTAGTAGGGCGCACGTTGATAAATAAAGGCTATACACCAAAAAAGCGTATCTTTAAAATTAATTTGCCATTACTTTCTCGGTACGCTAAAATTTCCCTGATATTTTCAGGGTCCTATGAGGATTGCTCCTCAGGTCTCACTAAACGACGGTAAGGTTAGTGATTCATGAACCAAAATTAGGTGAAAGCTGATATCTGGCTTACGAATCTTTGGCAATCCATCTAATTAAGGAGTGCGACATCTGAGTGGTTTAGGCGTGTTCGATTCTGGGGCATAAAGCCATGAAAGAGAACTGTGTAACTCACGAGTTTCTACACGAGTGCCACATTATTGGGTTTGTTGTCGGCAAAATACTTGAAAATGTTTGATAGAACTACATGACGTTTGGGGGTATAATCCGTCTTTTTCGTGATAATGAAGCCCTAGATTTGCAACCAAACATAGTGTCCATCCGAGATGGGGTCGACGAAATAGAGTGAAATTCCTCAGAACGTTCTTGCTCACTGTCATGCGCTCAGAATGAATAACGTATGACCATGATATTAACATAATTTTATTGACCGGCTAGTGTTATATGACCTCTGTGACCTCAAAAATCTTGCAGGAGCTGTAATATGTTATTCAGTCTAGTTTGCATGAGTTGCGGGAGAGGAGAGTATAGCCAGAGAATTCTTCCGGTAAATGTTGTTATTCGAGCTCTTTATTTACGGAACCAAATTGAAGCGCTTCCCCTGTTGGCCGATAATTCAATTGATATCGGCAACTGTGGACTTTAATCTAGGATCAGTCCACTTTACGGACTTGATTGAAAATTTTTGCATCAATATTATAGTCTGGACTGATTGGGTTTGCGTTAAAGTGGTTTGATCATGGTTTTGAAAAATCGATCTAGTTAAACTGGTTAATCTGAGTATTGCCGTGAAGTCTGGCTGAAAGTTGTATGCACTAGGCAGCGGGGTAAAATTAAGGTCAGATGTTGCTCGTCCTGATTAGCTCATCTAATGGACAGAGCATACATACTGCTGTGATTGTGTTTGCAAATGGATTCTCTAACTCGATCAAGGTAGAAGTGAACGAACATGCTCTTTTTTCTGAGCTGATCCATTTGGTTAGGGCACAGTCAATCAATTCTGTTTGATCACGTGTGGCAGCCGAGTTAAGGCAGAGCTGACTACAAAAGCCAGTATTCAGTTCTGTCCATCATAGGCTGATCAACAACAATTTTTCCGTTGATTTTAAAAGGAAAGTTAGTAGGTTGTCATCCGTAATAACGTTTTGCTGACAGTATATCAATCATCTTTAACGAGAATGAAGGAATGCATTCTATAGTGTGCGCAAATAGCACAACAAAAGGCAGTGAGGTGAAACAGTTAATCGGAAACGCGATCGGTACTATCACGTGGTATGCGACACAGTCGAACCGATCTAACTTACGGCGAAAAGCGAAATCTCTCACTCCAGCCACACCTACATATACTGGCTTAATGCTTGGTCAAATGTCAGCCCGCCTCGACTGCAATTTAAACAGCTCCATGTAAACAACTACAAAACGATATATTTTCTCAGGCGCAAAATTGGAATAAGAACAAGGAACGTCATCGCCGCCTACACTGACCGGTCTTATCTAACTTGCTCTGTGACTGTGACTGTGACTAGCTGTGACTACAACTAGTCTGAACAGTTAGATTGGTGGCAGCGTTATTGGCTTCACGTGTGCTGTGATCCTCAGTTGTGCGGTATTATTAGTTTACATCTGGTAACCTTATGACGTTGTCTTCGGCATAGTGGGCATTGAAAAAGACCATTTATGCTCCTTTTATGACGTTACTTTGGAGACGCCGCTCAGCGAACTCATCTGGATATTTGATGGGAAATAGAAAAAGTTCACAACGTTGAAGCTCTATAACCGGCGTAAACAGGCTACAGAGTTGCTTTGATCTGTGACATAGGGGGCGAGTAAGGGGTAGCTTGTACTGTACTGGAGAAAGGCTACGAAAGTTAAGATGTTGTCGGACGCGGGTACATGTTCGATAGATACACCATGCAACCGGAGTATCTTCTGATCGAGACGTCTAGGAATGTGTGTATCTGCTTCATATCCGCACCTGAAAAGAACGGTGGGATGCAGTGAGTTAAGAATATAAGGCAGGAGGGAAACCGCAAGTCAGTCTGCTGTGAACAGTAAAATAGCATATAAATCTCTTCTGTATAATGAGCTCTTGAGGATTCTGATGCAAGCGGCCCGTTCAAGTGTGTCCACAAAATGTCTGTCATAATTGGTCCTGGAGTTCTCCACCGAGCTCAGTATTTTCGACCACAGTTCAGTTGACCACCTGCGTATATGCTCAACTATGTGTCATTCAAACTGCTAAACTCGATCCACGACCAGTGAGTTTTAGAAAGTACCAGTAGGCCCAATACACTACTCAAGAATGACGAAACCGGTTGTGGGCTTTTGAAGAATTTTTAGTAACCTTATGAGTAGTGCATTGCGTCCATAAAATGTATCGCGATATGTCGAATATCGTATCAACTGAAACATGAAGTGGCCTGATGCAACACATTCAGTTGCTTAGGAACATCCTAAATGAGAGATTCAGCTGGGTTTCAGGTTGCATCTTCGTGAAACCCAAATTGGTATGCAGACTAGTCAAATACCAGTAGGCCTTTTTAGCATAAAACGTCATCGGTCAGAAAAACCTCTTAAGCTCATACCGGCGACATTCAACGATGGTCTTCTTGTTTGTTTAAACTAACTCAGAAACTGAATTCGTTTCATCAAGCCAGGTCCTTTAGTTAATAAATGTACTAGAATTGGCTGCGCCAACCTCGCCGTTAACGACCTCAATAACGTTGCATCACCTAAAATTACCATTCGTTTTTGCGCACATGCAGGATTTAGACCATGAGTGTTGGCGGCCAGCAGTTGCGGCTTACTCGGACTTCAAAAGACCCTTTGGTTCAGTATGTTGATTGACCATCTTATGTTATGAATATTCTTTGCGCCTTTTATTGCGGTATATTAAGTGGAACCATGCTCTGTACATATAGGTTTTGTTGAAGAATTTTCCCCTGTTCAATTTTAATACAGGAATCACCACAAGAAGGTCTCTTCAGTAGTAACAAAATCACAACTCGAAAAAGACTTTTGAACCCGCACTCCGTAAACACCATTGCTCTGCTATCTGATGACCACGTATCCATTGAACTAATCCAACTACGTTACCAGGTGTCGTCTCTTGTTTCGAAATGCTCTTTGGACCCTGAAGATTTCCTATTCCCCTGTAATAAATGAACCTTCCGCGTGTTGGACTTGCGTTGGGTAAGGTTCGCGAATGATGTTGAGCCTGACCTCCTGACAGCAACTTGCACCAGAATGACACTTATATATGTTTACTTCAGAGTGTTTGGACGTTGTGGGCACCTTACCGTTGGCGGGTTTTCATAGGCGCATGAAGATTTTGCACCATTTCGACACTATTTCCTTCTTTTACGGTTGTATGCTAGTTAAGCACTAGTTTCCAAAGCTGCTCATAGTTATGACATGGGTAATCTTCTTTCATTCAAAACAGATACTAAACTACCATTCACCTGAAAGCACCGTACGTCTATCTGCATGCATTTGCTTCGTCACAGAAATGTTTTGAATTAAACCATTCTCATGCTCAGCAATCCAGAAGCTGGCTTAGGGAGCATAGTATTTTCCATTTGCGCCTATTATGTTTTTCAGCTGAATTCTTATGTTGACTGACATGGTTTTCAGTCAGAATGGCCAAGCAGATTAGACAGGTTGATCTGGACATCCCAAACCTTACCACGAATAGAAGTCATTTAGTGTGAAACCCATTTTTGCTGAGCTAGAATCAAATTGGTTGAAACCACTTGTCTGACATTCCATAACAATAAGCGCTATATGTTCCGAGAGACAGCGCATTAATAACGCACCTGCAGTTAGAATTTCTCACTCTGTGTTCTTGTTTTTCTTCTCAGACAACAATGTAATAAAAACTACTAGAAGTTGATAGCATGTGTTAAGCTTACTCGCAGATGGCTGGCTAAATTTTGAAATGTTTTCCATGGAGATGCTATCAGCTAAACACTGGTTCGCTCTAACTGCAAAAGTATGGTTATACAAAGCAAAAAAACGATAAAAGCTGAAAAGTGATCCATTAACAAGTCAAAAAAGTACGCTGTTTACTTCAAAATTAATTCTAGTCAAACCAACGGACTGGTCGCATGCCTAGCTGATATCCGTTCAACTGAGAGAAGATTAAAAATCAGGACGGGTCACTTAGCTCTGAATAACGTTCCCTGTCCACCCTTGACCAAAACTTGATGTACTGCCCAGAACCACATGTTTGATAACGGTGAGCATCAAGCCGAAATTCGGAAATGCTGTACTTAGCATATTTCATTGATGATTCCGCAAATGACTAGCAACTTCAGTTCACATTCTATCCGGGAATCACTTTAAACAGTTACCACTCTCTGAAAACAGTACTGATGTACCGCCCAAGTGCACACTTATAAGAGGAAATGCCTACTCTCGATGCAACAGCCTTATGATATCGGCTCTTAATAATACCTGAAAACTGCAAGAACCCGACAAAAATGACGCAGACAGCCATGTGACGGGTTTGATGCTACTGAACCATCGGATGGCAATGCAGTCATTGTAACGATGGATTGCGTACTAAAATCAAATAACTAGCTCAAAAATTCTCCCTTAAAATATTGCTTCGAATGAACTAAATGGCTGTTGTATGTGGATACAACATAGCCCAAAAACTGGCGCTAAGCAGTTTGAAAGCAGTCAGTGAGGCAAAATTTAGCACACAACTTAAGGGTGGCACGCAGTGAATCCCGGGCTGGTACACCAGCTGACGCGAAAAATAATACTTCTAAAGTATTTTAGTCATGGGTGATTCAGAGACTAGTTATCGCTCTTGCAAAAACATACTCATAAGCGCACATCTAACAAAAATGTGACGACTTATTGCTTTTTCACGCACTAAAACAGCAACTGTGCAATGAGCAAATAAAATACTAAAAACTGGAGAAAATCCACGGAAATAAAAGATTTTACCGGGTATATATACATACATATCTTACCGGGCGCACCTGTATGTAAACCAGAAAAATCAGTAAACAAACTGTCATGTGAAGTCAATTCTGGGAGCTGTCGTCGAGAACAACATTGACCGACAAAGTTGCATCAAAGTTTGTCTGAAGGTTTACGCAGGAAGGTAATGTCAACCAAGATGGGAGTGAAACTTTGGTCATTGGGAATTCACACTTAAGATTGCTACGGTTTACGAATAGGGTCCAAGAGTCTTCAGATCATGTGGTACTATATCTGCAAATGAACAGCTTCAAATGCTAGAGCGATTTAACTGAAGGCAGTAGGCGCTTACCAGATACGTTATTCTGCTCTACCATCAAAATAAAAGCAATGTTTCAAATGTTGAAAAGCATTTAAATCCTACATTTATAACACAAACATACAAACACCATGGTTCAAGTAAACTCACGGAAAAAAAGCCACTTTCGCTAACCTACACAAGCAGTAGTTTGTTTTTTTATTCAGTATCTTTCTGCGTATTCTATGCCTTACTAGCGGTGAACTTATGGTGTTTTTTTTGTTATTGTCTGCCATGTTTTCGGCGGAAAGCACAATAATTGGGCTGCGGACAGGATTCCAAGTTTCAAGTAACAGTTCAGATTACAATAAACCCATGAATGTGAAACACCTAATTACTCCCAATGTTTTTAATTCTTTGTCATTTTTTGTCAACTGTATTTGGGTTTCCACGCGAAAATATATTTTAGGATCAGCCACAAGCTAAGTGGGTTCCAGAATCACGTTGTTCATACAGTTTTCACGCTGCAGTATTTGGATTTCACAGACGTGTGCTGAAAGTGTACGTCAGAGAGCGTACAGTTGAAATATTTATGCATCTTGACATGTTGAATATGCATATGAGGTTTTAAAATCTTGAAATCAAAATCTGGGTGCTGTGCTTCCAAATTCAGGATGGTTCTATGGTTATATCCAGGGGTGACTTGTAAAACAAAAACAGTTTTGAAAATGAAACAGATTTATGAAAGCGTAATTATGTTACTAACAGTTTAATCGTCAACCATGCAGGCTTGTAGAAATTTTCTACGTGTACTGACGCACATTGTTGTTGTTTGTTCACAATGCGTGTTTGCCTATTTACTCCTTATACCCATAAAGATTATCAAATAAAGCGATACTAAAGTTCCATGGTCGTTCAACTTAATTTTGATTTCTTTGCCAGAATGGACTTGCTAGCTCTTAATTTTTTATGCTGCATCACTCATCACATTTTGTTGTCAGTGTGGCTCATTTGGAGGCACGAGACTTCTTTGTCCTGCGCCTCCAAAACAGGGTGCAATTCAGTGATTACTTTGCTCCCCTTATTCGGACTTATGGAATTAGTGACTATTTGATCTTGAAGGCAGCTGACATTGGGTTCAGTCTCTTGTTTAGCGGCTTTATTTTGTTGCTGTTAGCTATCTTGTGATCAAAAAACATTTTTCGAAACTTAGTTGGCAGATTGGGTTATAAAATAAAAACAACCACACCCGATCGCTTAATCTTTATTACATTTACTACTTAGCTCGATTTAAACTACCTTTCCACGTCATTGTAACTTCACTGTAATCCGAACACAAATAATCGGCACGTCATCATCTGACTTCCTTAACCTGACATTCCCAGGGCGGGATTTTACCTACATATTTTCACCAGTTAGGTGAATAACTACTAATTCAGCATGCACCATTCGAAGCAGTGCTTTGTGGCTTAGCTTCTGTTTTCGGCCACTTGAGCTTCATTTCAAGATAGTCTCGTTAGTACTCAGCATGTTTGCCGTTAAACTGGATGCAACCTATTTTGAGTGGAGTAGGTTCCTAGTTGAATGTTTGTTTTCCAGAAGTCCCGGAGTAGTTTCCTCAGCTTACAGATTTTTTACGCTAATCTGACAAGATTTCACCTAAATATCAAATATCACAAGGTTTTTCGTGGTATAACTATAGACTATAATGGGAAAGCAATGACAAAATGTTAATTTACTCTAAAGGAAATAACGCCATCGTTCTTTAATTCATACAGGTGTGCCTGCATCCCAATTTCCTGGGGCAGCGGAAGAGTGGTACCAAATCCTACCAACGACGTAGCAGAGACAGAAACCGAAATACTGGTAGCTCGGGAACGTTAATTGGTTGCAGATCAGGTGATTGTTGATCAGTTTGCCGAGCTTGGCAATTCGCTTGCAAGCGTTTCGACACCAATCGTGGGAACGTCATCTTTGCTCACAGGACACCATCGTGGCGTAATGATGATATGCCCACGACTGGTGACAAAACGTTTGCAAGCAAATTGCTAGGCTCGGAGAAAGGATCATCAGCCACCTGATCTACAACCAAAGATGAAAACCATTTTTTGGTTCTTCGGGTTGCGTGACAATAAAAACTGAAGTTAGGTGAGATAACCAGTTCTGATGTCTGGAGTTCATCATTGCTTGTTGAAATCTGTTTGTCCGAGAAGAATTTCAATAGAACTAACTGAAGTAATTCCATTTTACTGAAGATTGATTTTCCGAAGCCAGTGAACCCCCTTGAGTTTGCTGTCACCGAGGAACTGCTGGAAGTGAGCAACAAGTTTGTTTCTCTTGACACTTTCATAACAAAGAACTTCAGTCAAAACACGTTCGTTTGATTGATCTGAAGTACGACGGATAGTGACCGGGTAAAATCTAACAGTCTTGACATGCGTTTTGATTGTTGGTACATATTTTTGGTCTAGTCCTTACACAAACAAATAATGATTTGTGTCAAAGTAGGGCAAAAAGGTCATAATTTGAAACAGAGGCATTATTTTGAAAAGGCTTAGCACCGTACAAAAATATGTGCCTGCATTGCAGTTCACCGATAGAACACCTACCCAGTTCAGCGTCAACCATAGGACGGTCAGCGCATGAAACGGTAGAACTAGAAGAAACATCCTCATGCCAGTTGGAACGAAACTTTCCATAAGTAAAAAAGTAGAGGTGTCCTGAATCGGGGATTAGTTACTTTCAAAAATGCCTTTTTGAAACGGGGTTCAATCAGGTTACGATTTTAAAATAAACATGCTATTGAGTTAGGTGTGTGACCTACTAACAAACTCTTCACACATCGCGTCTCAACGTAATTGAGCTCTTGTCAAAAGTACGCGCTTATTTTCACTCGTGTACGAATATGACGATTCTCGTCTACGAGTTTTTGAATCAACAACATAAGCTTGTAATCTTGACTGCTTTTTACGAAACAAAAACCTGAGTTGATACAGTATTTCTCTTTACGTCAACCGCAGTGTTCCACACCCAACATGGCTTTATGCATATTAAATCTATTTGCACGGTCGACCAAACCTTTGTCACAGATATTTTGCACTTGTTTTTTAAAGCGCATGGCCGGTTTGATCTTGCCGACCAGCTTTCAACTTTTTACCCACGGAAAGCAGCGCGACACAGATATGTCACGTGCTCTACTGCGGCCTTAAAAAGCGTCGGTTACACGTGGTTTTCGAATTTGCCCGTTGAAGGTTGTTATTAGAATACGTCACCAGGGCGACCGTCAGTATCGGGCACAAGGTGATGCTAAGTGGCGCCGAGAAAGCGTTGTATTGGTGGACACATCCGGGAACAAAAGAGCGTGACCAACTCTTTTTTTAATGGACATCAGCAACATCATTCCGGAAACAGTCAAACATCGTCATAATTAGAGAACAAATACACATTGGGAACTTTGCATTTCTCTCAACTCCAGGCCATGGATCACTGAAGGAAAACCTGAAGGGTGAGCGGGACAATATGTATGTCTATCTTCGGCTGGCTACTGACTGACTGGAAATCCTTTTTTAGAACCAAAACTCCATTAGAAGTTACGAATGTTCCTTACAGAAGTGACGCTCCTTATCGTGACAACCGCATCTAACGGTGATGATTTCTGCGAAACTTATCTAAAACGGGATAAATTCTATTGTGTTGAGGAGCCACTTGTTTGATGCTCATAGCAATTGGGTTTTAACGCTTTTTTTTAAAGCATCCGTCTATAAAAATTACCATTAATGTACTGCCCTCAAGGTGTCCTAATTTGTCTTCCGCCTGTTGCACACTAAAACTGATCTGCTTAGAACAGAGGCACAGGCGGTCTTGAGAACTCATCTTTGTCGAGGTCTTAGTCGATACAAGATCACGTGAAATGGGGTCAAAGTTGGTGTGATGAATATTCTGTCCAAATACGAACTGATACAGTTCCTGAAAGTCATTGGAGGCCAAATATCATAATACTCAGCTACTAACTGGAAGATCAGGAGGCCCGAACTTCTTCAACGTTTACCGAGAAGATGCACACCTTAGATGGTACCAAACAGGACTGAAACATCTGTGCAGTTTTTCCCAGCATTTGAGCAAGGAATGGATTTAGCTGCAGGAAGCGATTTCCATAGGTACTGCAATAAGCTTGTGCCATGTTTTTTTCCATCAAGTTTAACGCAATAGGTTTTTTTGGATTGTCCCATAGTGTATGAAAAAGATACTGGTTAGGAGCTTGTACGAACGATACGAAGTACCTTCCATTGATCTTCTTCCCTCGATTCATGTGGAAAAAACAATCTTAAAATACCTGTGTCAATAAGAGGTTTTTGGATTAAGACATGACACTACTGCGACTATTTTATTGGGAACAGTGTATCATGTGTATGTTGGGGTGAAGAAAACGACTCTTTCTGACAAAGTTGATACCTTTTGTTTTTCGTGGTTCAAGTTACTGTTGGCACAAAGGTTTGTGACGAGTGAGGTTTATCAAAGGGCAGAAAATCAATAAAAATGAAATATTTTTACACTTGAATTAATTAATTAATTAATTAATTAATCAAATAATAAATTAGGTTTACCTAAAGCAGAAAATGGTGTCAATCGGTCTTCGAACATTCACAAGACCACTCGGATTTTTTACAGTTTACCCGTGAAATCCTCAATGCAACTTAGATTATTCGTCACCAGCGGTTACTCACATACAACTTCTTGATGTATTTAAACTGATAACAACTACAAAAAACCAAGCTGTGCTCCTTGTGCACTTTAATCTGTTCTGTGAAGCAAGTGAATTTTTTTACATTTTCGTTCCGTTTATCACTAGTTTAAACAAAAAACTTGGAGGAATCTTTGAATCTATCTTCATATTGCCGTTGGTCGGGCTGATCAACAGTCAAATGGGGCTAAGTGCATGAAGATGGCAGATCAGACTGAACAAATGCTCTGCATCCAGGTGAAAATCATGACCATAGAAAAATGGAGTAGACTATAAGCCGCAAACAGGATGAAAATTCACTTCTAGTAAAGCTGAAAATGTAGCAAGATTATGTCCCTGGGTACTCTAGGCTGACCACCTTGAGACCTTGAATTATTCCTTCCCATTTATTTGTCGTAGGATAAACAAATATGATATTACAAGAAACAAGAAACGTATTGACCGGGGCGATGACACAAAATCATCTCAGACAAAAAGTATTTGTTTGAGTGAATGAATCCTTTGTGTTTCAGTGGAGCGATTTTGCTATGACATCGATATATTCAATGATCACTGAGTGTCTATAAGTAGCTGCTTAAGACGTCAATTCGTGTATCTATTCGTACATGGAAGAGAATAGGCGACATCTCGACCAAGCTTATACTGATCATACGAGACCCCGAAATATGCACCCATCGTAGCAGACAAGATCATAGGGAAGCGGAGTGAGGCGTAGAGGCACTTCAGTCGCTGTGCACAACGTCATTTATACCTCCATACCAAGTTTTTGCTTCTCAGTTTCTGAATCCACCTCCCGCGATGAGGTGCTCATCGTTCCATATATTTCCGTTGCAGTAAACTTCATACCGAATAATCATAGAAGCCTTAATATATACTAAGCGGTGACTTACCCTCGACTGGTGATGAAACATTTGCAAACTAACTGCCCACCTCAGTGCACAAACCAGTAACCATCAGGTTGAAAACTTGCGTTCCTGGTAAGTGTTCGTACGTATCACGGAAATTCTGGAGAAAGAAAGCTAGCATATAACTTTCTAATTAGCGTTTAATTCAAACAGCTGGTTTTCCGTCATTTTCCTTCTGCGAAGAGCGTCAAAGCATCGGCCTGAAGCCAATTCAATCTCATCAAAGTAGATGAAGTACATATGGCGTTTTATGCTAAAATTTCCGGTATTACCCTGAGTAGCAGATGCATTTCGGGCGTAGGCAAACGTACAGAAGAAATACGTAAGCTGTCGAGATTAGCTGAGCCGTTGAGACGTTGCGACAGCCTAAGTAAGTGCTTTATTAATTATTAGTTATTGATTATTAAGTGCTCTAAACATGTTACAGATGGCAGAGGTGATGAAACCAAAGGAACACTCAGAAAGTGTCGAAGCTCTCTGAAGCGCTTGTGAGAAGACCAGAAAAAGTGACATCATACGGGACTGTACCTATAATACGAATGAGGAGCAAGGAGGAGGTCAGCCGTACAGAAACTTTATCATTCTTTAGGACTAAAACCAGTGATAAAATAATTATTTGAATATATTTGTTTCCCGTTATCTAATTACCATCGTCCCGCCCAGTCCGCGGTGAGTCATTGTTTTGACAGCCTATCACCTCAGACAGATTTGGTTGGTTTAATTTATCGAAAATGATTCCTTTGTCGCTTGTTCACCATGTCCTGTCCAGTTACCTCTTTCGCCTTTTCCCATAGACAGTTCTTACATCCCTCTTATGTTTGGTATGTAAAACCAAACAGCTCAACAATCTGTCGTGATCTAAGGAGATCTAATAGATTCTGCTAAATTATGTTTCTTTTTCAATGGCAATCTAAGTACTGTTGTTATTACAATTCCCAGTAGCAAAATTAAGCCTAATTAACGTTCCACCCTCCATTGAACAACAGATTTTGCAACGCATCCGCAAGTCAGACAAGCACTCCTATATCTAACATTTCTGGTGAACATAACAATCCTCTTTCTTCACATCAGCAGTCGTCAGGCAACTGTAAATGGAGCTTTGTGAAATATAAATTTTAACTTAACCTACCCAAAAAATGCTTTCCATATATTCTATCCGGCCGCTGTTGGTATATTTCCGTATCCTCGCTGAATCCTGGCTGATCCCAACAAAAGACGGATTTTGCAAAACGCAATACCCATAACGCTCCCGACGAACTCCGCAATTCGTCTTCTACCCATGGTAAAATCGGACAAGATTCATCGCTGTTTGAGTCCACCAGGTATCCCGATAAGTTTTTCTGTTTAAATGAACACCGTACCTGGAAAATTAAACTAGAAGCAGGAAAACACTCAATCAAACAAGCATACTGACTGTGAGAGCAGTGATTGATGGAATAGAAACTTCAATCTGGACGTGATGAAGAGGTATACTCAAGGGAATGAGTGCATGTTAGTCAAATTTGTCTAGTCAAGTGCATGAAAAAAGGGCTTGTGCAAGCCTGATAGCACTCAAAGTAATCAAATCACTGTATTTCAAAAGGTAAAGCTATACCCCTTACCATAGCAATGTCGGAAAAGTCGGCTTGCTCATTTTTTGCAATGATTTATTCCAATGTGTTCGATTTATGAAGAAAGTTCCAAAAAGTTCCCCAAAAATCAATTGGTCCAAAGCAATATAGATATAACGAAACTCGCACAAAAATAACAGGTTTACAGTGCTGGAGAGAATATATCCGGGAGTTGAAAAAATGAATTAAACAAATGGGACGTCGTGGTTAGTTTACACACTAGTCACTTAATCCGTATCGAAATGTTTGAAGCCCACTAGGGTGAGATCTATTCACATTCCTACAGAGAATTTGACCACAATATCTAAAGAACGAGGCGATGGGAGCTGAGTTATTTTGTTTTTCATTCCATCAACCACACTTCAGCTTTGCCATAATGTAAACTCGGTGTATTTTTGGCAAGGTACCTCAGAAACTCCACGGTACTCGTCAAATGACATGCTGGAAATCCACTCAAACTGAAGTTAAGGCTTTCAAAAGGGGTACGCAATTTGCGCAATAAAGCATGCAGCGCTGGACAACTGTTGACATCCTATCTTTACATTCGGTTCATTTAGATTTAGGCTGATGACCAAAACTGGTAAGTGATCGCTATGCAACGACTTTTTGCCATTCAGTTTCAATTATTCGCTGTGCGTTAGGAAGATAACGAGATGGAATAAAACGTCCCCAGAATGTTATATCACGTCTTTTCAATCGGGACAAAAGACGGACTGTGTTCTGGATCATGTGCTACGGTTCCAGTCTGACAAATCTGAGTAAACTTACTTGTACGTGTATTGTTGTGCAACAGCGCAACCTCTACCAATCAGAGTATCACGAAAACATTTCGGCCTTAAAAGAGATTCTAGTTGACTACATAGTTCTGCTATCTATTTCTTAACAAATAAATTACAAGAAAAGGGTACGGAAGGAATGATTTTACTTAGAAAGTGCAAGGAAACTGAAAAAATACTGATCAAAACTAGCACAAGTTGAATGGTGTATTGAAGAACGAAGGGAGACTTATGTCAACTGGCTATTAGAGGAGAATTCATGGGGCTAGACTTTTTCGCAGCTTTTGGTATGGTGCACTTTAGCGGCAAGATTCAGCACGCATCTACAAGGTAGAATATGGAAATTTCACAGCCTTTGCTCAATGAGTGATAATTTGTAATTTGGCATGCATTGTTACCACCCATCAGGGCATTAATTCGCCGGTAAAAAAATAATAAGTGGCCTTAGGAGCAGATCGTTCACTTTTCCCCAACTTGTTTACCATTGCACCCATTTGACAAAGTGCCAGAACCCTTAGATATCGTTCGTGTTGAATATGTCACTAATGTCCTCAAAATACACTCTTTGTCCGTTACGTTAAGCCGTTCTATAGCGGGCTACTCCAATGAATTAGTTTATGATAAGTAGCGTCAATTAAACTGCACACTACTGAGAGGTATTGATAACCAAGCTAATTTCGCCATTCTATTTCATTTGCTTATCGGATGTAATCGACAGTGTTCAAATTTTATTTACTGGATTCGGTGATTTTTTCTGCTAGTTTGGCCAGCTGCCCGCAGAGGCCGAATCACCATAGACGACCGTTTATTCTTATCAGCCAAGGTTAGGATATTGGCGCGCAGGTGTCGGTTTTCAGAATGGTTACAAATCTTGATAAGTTTACCTCAATTAAACTAGCAATCAAAAGGAAACATCTACCTGCTGCAACTGACAGAATAATGTGGCCAAACGAAGCATCTTGACTGCCTTCGCTACAGTGATTAAACGAATGAAACTACTGAATGAAACTACAGTACACCACAATCAACAAATAACCATTATGATTTGAAGAGTCGAGATTTGAAAAAGACATGGCAAAAAACAACCACCGGAAGTAGATATAATCTAATGTCCAAACTAGCTAATCTATGTCACTGCTGTCGGATATGTTAGTACTAATGTAACCGACAGAAATCGGGTGAATTCAGTGAAACGGTTCATCTAGAGTTCTGATGTCTGATTTAAAGTTGAGGAAATGTGAGCACATACATACGATGGCCCAGTGCAGCGTGAAAACAGGACACCCTTCACATGCATTTTCCTCCATCGAAATTCAGAAGGAAGACGTTAGGGCGAGTGGAGCGATTCAGAGGGAGATTGGTGAAGGGTCACTTCCGCGCGCATAAATTAGGACTCTGCATCCGGATAGGCAGTGCTTTACTGACAGCCCGTGGTCGAGTTCAGCTGAGTTATCTGTCCCAAATGGATGTTTCATAATCGCTGACGGTAGGCCTTAGTTTCTATAACACTACAATCCTTTTCAAGCGCTTGCTTACAACATTTCAAAATAGGTTTGGCCATTTTTGCGTAAGATATCAAAATGTTCTGCCAGTTTATGAATTCGGACGACATATCACGCGGTGCAAAAGAGGGTTTTAAATAAGAAACCACTAAAGCACTAGTCAGTTGTCCTGATCTGGCATTTCAGTTATTCATTTGAGAGATATTCCAACCTAAAAAAATCATATATCTCAACTGCAATCCATCATTTGGTCTTGGATACAGAGTCAGTAGGGTTTAACTGTCCAGCGTTAATGATCGCTCAGGCACGTCCCATCAGACTGCATATCATAGACCATGGACAATTTTAGTTGGACACTATCGGCCTCTACAGCCCATCCCATCAAAAATAACAACGGTGTTCCCATATGCATAGAACTCTTGAGAAGGTATGGCAAT
This sequence comes from Opisthorchis felineus, assembly GCA_004794785.1. Taxonomy (NCBI): domain Eukaryota; kingdom Metazoa; phylum Platyhelminthes; class Trematoda; order Opisthorchiida; family Opisthorchiidae; genus Opisthorchis; species Opisthorchis felineus. Next base: position 41,073 of record SJOL01006353.1, on the reverse strand, counting down.
ATAGGAAAGGACAGTTTTCTTTGATTCCATTTTTCGTGATTGAATCTCTTCTGGAGAGCGAAAACCCAACCAGATCGGTTCATCCGAATATTTCTCTGACAACTTTCCGAACACGAAGTGGCCAGGGAAGATGATAATGGTCTGAGTACACCATGGCCCCACCATTAGTTGTGAGTCGTTAGACATTCAGCAGCAACATCAGAAAGTGTGACTCTTTCTACCTGTTGACCGACAGTGAATGAATACGACATTCTTATCTGACTGTTTTATCGAGTCGAGCCAGGCACGTGTCAAGGCCAGTTATTACTCATTTGCCCCGTTAGTGATAGCTTTCTGAACTATTAGACAGGCTCAACAAACTCGGTGCAACACCGCGCAACACCGCACAACACCACTGTGTCCCTAGTTTGTTCTTGTCTCCTTATTTTACTCATGCATTCTTTATTGGTCCAATAACCAAACCGTCCACTAATCGGCCAAAAAATGTCAAGCAGCAAATTAATTGGGGTTGGTAACTATATTGGTCTGCAAAGTATTACTACGCTATATGACGATAACGCAGTCGGTAACTTTCTACATGTCACGGTTTTTTCTACTAGCTTTGCTTCAGTAATGATGGTAGCACCACAACTCAACTAAAGACCCTGTAAATCATGATTATGAGTAGACAAACAATAAAAAAGGCTTCATTGGTGATGAACTGCATTGAAAGGACCAAAATCACAGTGAAGCAGCGGCAGTTTTCAAACTCAGCTGCAGTTGGTTTAAAGGAGAGATACATGAAACCCTTTAGAGTAGAGCAATGTACAAACGAGTCAAAAAATACACACCAGTTTCAAGCAAGAGTGATTTTTTAAAATATTACGACTATACGTACCTGGTGAGCCGCAAAATAAGGTAAAACCGGTCGTCGGCGTCTGGGTAGTCTTACAACATTTTTGCTCAAACGGGACCCATTTTAGCGGACACTTTTTACTAGTCATGTGGAAAAGTGGAAAAGTCGTTGGTCAAACTGCAATGATTTAGCAATATTATTGCTAAAATGGGAAGAGAATAATGGAAGCAGACCGAAGTACATACGGAAAAGCTTCACTGGTGGTTGTATTAGGAATCCTCATCAAATTAATAGCTGCAACAACCAGAAAAAAGTCTCGAATTATTTTAGACAATTTTTGCATGGTTATTCTAGTCTTCAGCATGTATGCTGTGTCAACACTGGATGTATAAGGCAAACTCCAACCCCTGGAACAGGCTGCTCGGTTACTGAATTTTGCAATTATCTGAACGTACAAAACCTTTCACGTTCCACAAAACCAGGTTTCAGATATCGAGTTGGCGCCAGCAATGATGTTCAACTTGTCTTATGATATCAGTAATACTTATTATAAAGAATATTCAACATATTTTTGAGTGCCTTTTACAGTGTTACCCAAATCCAAGGCCAGCCGGATAAAAGAGAACCGCAGCTCGTGAAATCTTGTGACACGTTGTTCTAATATCTACTTCCATGACACCATTTTACATATATATATATATATATATATATATATATATATATATATATATA